>JAHDVE020011733.1:0-36966 GCA_022606495.2 Halesus radiatus
AAATTCGAATGCTTCAGTTCATTACAGGTTTTTGGGTAGGTACTTTGTAATATTGCACTTGCCTTCAAACTGATCCCATAGAAAACGGAATCGCCGCGAAAGAATAAAATGAAGATTTTTAATCAACTTTTATAACTGTCAAAGGTTTGAACGATTACTGTGGATTTTTCGACATGGGTGTCTGTAAATGTCGCGATTGTTAAAACTCCCGCCACCTGTTTTAGTACGGATTATCCATTTATTTAACCTCTTCGACTCACAGAAATGAAAGATTAAGTATTTTCGTGGCCGACGGCAATAGTGGAAGAAAATTTACCGCCGAGAGATCAGCTTTCTGTTTTTCTACGTACTTTTTAAATATTCTCGTGACCAATTATTTTTCTTTCACTGGCAACACGTAGGGTCAGAAAGATCGCTGGAAACTCGAATGAAGATCGAGCAGCGCCACCCGGCGGGTACGAAGATTGCGGTTGAAAATAGAACCGACTCGATTGGATTTGAATTTTTGCTTACCGATTTAAGGTTAGTTTTAGTTCTCGCCGATAGATGGAACCCGTAATCGTTCAATATCTTCGATACAAAATTTTAAGTAGTTTCCAGAGATTTTTTTAAGAATGCGAGTTTCGATCCGCGGCTAACTTCGGTTTGCTGAATTTGTTGCACGCCAAAATGAGCCTTGCGGTGTTTTAAACTCGGCGGGCGGTTAGGTCGACTTTCGCGAGACAGGACTGGAACGGACACGCAAATTTGACCGAAAACGAACCTTAAGGTGTTTCGAATGGATAGGGCGCTTGGGTCGAATTTTGCTTGGATAGCGTGGTCTGAAAATCGAAAAGTTAGAGCATTAATATATACTAGGTTTTGCCTATTGCAGGGCTGCAATTGGTTTGTGTATTTAGAATATGTGTTGTAATGTGGATGAAGCAAAGAGTGTGTGTGTTGGAAATAATTTTTAAAACGAATATTTGGTAAAATATTTATACTCACCCTCCTACCCCTACTCCAACTCCTACTCCTACTCCTACTCCTACTCCTACCCAACCCTACCCTACTCCCATCTACAACCCCTACCCAACTCCTACTCCAACTCCTACTCCAACTCCTACCCAACCCTACCCAACTCCTACCCAACTCCTACCCAACTCCTACTCCAACCTCTACCCAACTCCTACCCAACTCCTACTCCAACTCCTACCCAACTCTACCCAACCCTACTCCAAACTCCTACTCCAACTCCTACTCCAACTCCTACCCAACTCCTACTCCAACTCCTACTCCAAATCCTACCCTACATCTACCCAACTCCTACCCTACATCTACCCAACTCCTACCCTACATCTACCCAACTCCTACCCTACATCTACCCAACTCCTACCCTACGACTACCACTATTAATTATTTAAAGAAAATGAAAAGAAAAAACTTTCAATGTTAGCTTTATCTCGACAAATGGGGCCTAGGAATTTGTTGCCAAATTTTTAATTGCCCAAATCTCGTTGCGTAGGTGGAGACGCTCAGTTTGATACCCATATCGGCTAAACCTACCCCTACCCCTACCCCTACCCCTGCTCTTACCCCTATTCCTTCCCCGACCCCTACCCCACCCCTAGTGATTTTATTTTAATAAATGTGTTTTGCGTAATATTTTCCCTTAAAAATATGAGCCACATCTTGCAAAATGGGGCTTTGGAGCTAACTGCTAAGTTCAAGGGGAAAGTAAAAAAACAGCGCTATATAAATTTTAAAAAAAATCAGAGAAAAAATTGTCCCTACATCTACCCAACTCCTACCCTACGACTACCCAACTCCTACCCTACATCTACCCTACATCTACCCAACTCCTACTCTACGACTACCACGATTAAGTGTGTAAAGAAAAGAAGAAGAAAAAAACTTTCAATGTTACCTTTATTCGAGAAATGGGGCCTAGGAGTTTGTTGCAAAATTTTTAATTGCCCAAATCAGGTTGCGTAGGTGGCGACGCTCAGTTTGATACCCATATCGGCTACTTCTACCCCTTCCCCTACTCCTACATCTACCCCTACCCCTATTCCTACACTATATCTACCTTACTTCTACCCTATACCTACTCTACCACTACCCGTATTGAGTATTTATAGAAAAGAAACAAAAAATGCTTTCAATATTAGCCTTTTCTCGCAAAAGAGCGCCAAGAATTGAATGCTCAAATTTTCACCGAGATGCCCGGATCCGCTACGTCAATACGCGTATTTTGATACCAATATCAGATATATTACAAAAGAAATAGAATATCAAAATGAATTATTTATAAAATATCCAGGTGTTTGATTTTCTGTGCTCCTGGGAGAAATCCATTAATTTATAATTTTATACGCAAGTTATTACCCATTTAGAAGCAATAAAAAATAAATATATTATGTCAATCTCGAAACAGATCTGCACGCTCTTCGGATTCTGTGTATTTTGTCCATTTAAAAAAAATGGCGCTATTCAAAATAAATATTTATTAAACAGCGATTTCAGTTTCTGCAACATATTTCTCGTACGTTGAAAAGAATCAATTCATAATATCGATATATGTAGGTACCTTAGTATTTGTCGGAAAGTTTTCAGTACCTACCCAGTAATTATTTTCGAATAAATTCATCGGGGAAAATGTGTTCTTTTCAGTTGCTACACTCTCTTTAAATGATGAGGGTCACTCAAATAGTTAGTACTAATTTTGAATAAAAAAAAACACGGAAAAAATACGTAAATTTTAATATCAAAATTAAAAACCGTCTGTTTTTAAAATTTTTTTTTTGAAATGTCATCGGTCGAGCATCCGCATTTCGAATTCATGAACGCCAGCGCTCTTTTCGTAATAATTATATTTTTATAACCATAAACGTAAGGAGAAATCGATAAAATTCATTACATCTTTATTTTGGAAACGTGACTCGGCGAAGCGAACGTTCGTTCCGACCTCCCGACTGATTTTCTGATAAAAAAACGGAAAATTAAATTTTTATTAATAAAACAGAAAATTAATTGATTATTTTTCTAGCGAACTTTTTGAGCGACCCTCCCTCACTAAAATGGCGGGTGCGAAACTAATGATTATTGAAAACGGCGCCAAATATCGCGAACAAATCGAACGAATCTTGCGGTTGAGAATAGAACCAACGCCGAACTCGAACGGATTTGATTTTTTCTTACTGAATTAACGTTAGTTCTATTTCTTGCCGACAGATGGAAATCGTTCCGTATCGTCGATACAAAATTTTCAGTAGTTTCCGGACTATAGATCACATTTTTCCCCAGATTTTTACCCCACATTTTCAACATCATATACGACATCACAACGTCATATGCGACATCCATTTTCAGTAGTTGTCCGGGCAAATTGACCCTCGCGGTGTTCTAAACTCTGCGGGCGGTTCGGTCTACTTTCGCGAGACAGGACCGTGGGGAAAATAGTGAATTTCGTGTCTCGCGAAAACGAACCTCGGGTTGTTTTAAATGGATAGGGCGCACGGTCGTTTTCGGCGAACCAGCCGAGTCTGAAAATTTACCCCCATAGAACAATACTATATATATACTAGGTTTTGCCTATTGCAGAGCTGCAATTGGTTATGAATAGTTGTGTATGTGTGTTGTAATGTGGATGAAGCAAGAAGTGTGTGTGTTGGAAATAATTTTTAAAACGAATATTTAGAAAAATATTTATACCCAACCTCCTACCCCTACTCCAACTCCTACTCCAACTCCTACTCCAACTCCTACTCCAACTCCTACTCCAACTCCTACTCCAACACCAACTCCAACTCCTACTCCAACTCCTACTCCAACTCCTACTCCAACTCCTACTCCAACTCCTACTCCAACTCCTACTCCAACTCCTACTCCAACTCCTACTCCAACTCCTACTCCAACTCCTACTCCAACTCCTACTCCAACTCCTGCTCCAACTCCTGCTCCAACTCCTACTCCAACTCCTACTCCAACTCCTACTCCAACTCCTACTCCAACTCCTACTCCAACTCCTACTCCAACTCCTACTCCAACTCCTACTCAAACTCCTACTCCAACTCCTACTCCAACTCCTACTCCTACTCCAACTCCTACTCCAACTCCTACTCCAACTCGTACTCCTACTCCAACTACTACTCCTACTCCAACTCCTACTCCAACTCCTACTCCAACTCCTACTCCAACTCCTACTCCAACTCCTACCCTACATCTACCCAACTCCTACCCTACATCTACCCAACTCCTACCCTACATCTAGCCAACTCCTACCCTACATCTACCCAACTCCTACCCTACATCTACCCAACTCCTACCCTACGACTACCACTATTAAGTATTTAAAGAAAATGAAAAGAAAAAAACTTTCAATGTTAGCTTTATCTCGACAAATGGGGCCTAGAAATTTGTTGCCAAATTTTTAATTTCCCAAATCTCGTTGCGTAGGTGGAGACGCTCAGTTTGATACCCATATCGGCTAAACCTACCCCTACCCCTACCCCTACCCTGCTCTTACCCCTATTCCTTCCCCGACCCCTACCCCACCCCTAGTGATTTTATTTTAATAAATGTGTTTTGCGTAATATTTTCCCTTAAAAATATGAGCCACATCTTGCAAAATGGGGCTTCTGAGCTAATTGCTAAGTTCAAGGGGAAAGTAAAAAAACAGCGCTATATAAATTTTTTAAAAAATCATCCAAAAAATTGTCGTTTTCTATCAATAAATTAATTTTTATCGATTTTTTTCGTTCACCGAATTATTTGTTCCTTGTATATTTTAAATTGGTATTACAATATTAGTCAGGTAAGTATTAATAATGGCGCCGTGTAAAATCGCCTACGCATTAAAAAAAACTCGTAATTTTATTTCAAGATATTCGTTCATTTTAAATATTATTAAACCTTCAAAGTAATTTTTTCATACTATTCCTATAGGTTCCTCCTAAAACTTGGGTACCTACTCGAAAATTAAATTCGAATGCTTCCATACATTAGATTCTCGGGTAGGTACTTGTAATATTGCACTTGTCTACAAACTGAAGGAATTTTCTCGAACAAAATTATCCCATAGAAAAGTGGAATAGGCGCGAAAGAATAAAATGACGATTTTTATCAGCTTTCATAACTGTCAAAAGTTTGAACGATTATCGTGGAAGTTTTTCCATGTGTTGTTGTATATGTCGCGATTTTCAAAACTTCCTACGTGGTTTTTAAAAGCGATTATCTATTTAGTTAACCTCTCCGATTCGTCTAAGTAAAGGATATTGTAATTTCGTGGGAGACGGCAAACGGTGAAGATAATTTTCCGCCGAGAGATCCGATTTTACCTTTTGTACGTAGTTTTTAAATATATACTCGGCGAGTCTATTATTTTTCTTTCACTGGCAACACGTAGGGTAAAAGATCGCTGGAAACTCGAATGAAGATCGAGCAGCGCCACCCGGCGGGTACGAAGATTGCGGTTGAAAATAGAACCGACTCGATTGGATTTGAATTTTTGCTTACTGATTTAAGGTTAGTTCTAGTTCTCGCCAATAGATGGAACCCGTAATCGTTCAATATCTTCGATACAAAATTTTCAGTAGTTTCCAGAGATTTTTTTAAGAATGCGAGTTTCGGTCCGCGGCTAACTTCAGTTGTCTGAATTTTTTCCATACATTTTTTGGCTACATCGATATTCGACCGATTCCGAGCCTTATCGTCTTTGAATTTCTATAGACGGAAGGTCGATTTTGGCTTGGTTTCGAAATCCCCTTGACTGCACGCGAATACGAACCTCGGGGTGTTTTAAATGGATAGGGCGCCAAGGTCGCTTTCGGCCGGCCAGGCGTGGTCTGAAAATCGAAAAAAGTTAGAACAATACTATATACTAGGTTTTGCCTATTGCAGAGCTGCAATTGGTTATGAATAGTTGTGTATGTGTGTTTAAATGTGCATGAAGCAAGGAGTGTGTGTGTTGAAAATAATTTTTACAACGAATATTTGGAAAAATAATTCTACTCACCCTCCTACCCCTACTCCAACTCCTACTTCAACTCCTACTCCAACTCCTACTCCAACTCCTACTCCAACTCCTACTCCAACTCCTACTCCAACTCCTACTCCAACTCCTACTCCAACTCCTACTCCAACTCCTACTCCAACTCCTACTCAACTCCTAACTCCTACTCCAACTCCTACTCCAACTCCTACTCCAACTCCTACTCCAACTCCTACTCCAACTCCTACTCCAACTCCAACTCCTACTCCAACTCCTACTCCAACTCCTACTCCAACTCCTACTCCAACTCCTACTTCAACTCCTACTCCAACTCCTGCTCCAACTCCTACTCCAACTCCTACTCCAACTCCTACTCCAACTCCTACTCCAACTCCTACGCCAACTCCTACTCCAGCTCCTACTCCAGCTCCTACTCCAACTCCTACTCCAACTCCTACTCCAACTCCAACTCCTACTCCAACTCCTACTCCAACTCCTACTCCAACTCCTACTTCAACTCCTACTCCAACTCCTGCTCCAACTCTTACTCCAACTCCTACTCCAACTCCTACTCCAACTCCTACTCCAACTCCTACTCCAACTCCTACTCCAACTCCTACTCCAACTCCTACTCCAGCTCCTACTCCAACTCCTACTCCAACTCCTACTCCAACTCCTACTCCTACTCCAACTCCAACTCCTACTCCAACTCCTACTCCAACTCCTACTCCAACTCCTACTCCAACTCCTACTCCAACTCCTACTCCAACTCCTACTCCAACTCCTACTCAACTCCTACTTCAACTCCTACTCCAACTCCTACTCCAACTCCTACTCCAACTCCTACTCCAACTCCTACTCCAACTCCTACTTCAACTCCTACTCCAAATCCTACTCCAACTCCTACTCCAACTTCTACTCCAACTCCTACTCCAACTCCTACTCCAACTCCTACTCCAACTCCTACTCCAACTCCTACTCCAACTCCTACTCCAACTCCTACCCTACATCTACACAACTCCTACCCTACATCTACCCAGCTCCTACCCTACATCTACCCAACTCCTACCCTACATCTACCCGACTCCTACCCTACATCTACCCAACTCCTACCCTACATCTACCCAACTCCTACCCTACGACTACCACTATTAAGTATTTAAAGAAAATGAAAAGAAAAAAACTTTCAATGTTAGCTTTATCTCGACAAATGGGGCCTAGAAATTTGTTGCCAAATTTTTAATTTCCCAAATCTCGTTGCGTAGGTGGAGACGCTCAGTTTGATACCCATATCGGCTAAACCTACCCCTACCCCTACCCCTACCCTGCTCTTACCCCTATTCCTTCCCCGACCCCTACCCCACCCCTAGTGATTTTATTTTAATAAATGTGTTTTGCGTAATATTTTCCCTTAAAAATATGAGCCACATTTTGCAAAATGGGGCTTCTGAGCTAATTGCTAAGTTCAAGGGAAAGTAAAAAAACAGCGCTATATAAATTTTTAAAAAAATCATCCAAAAAATTGTCGTTTTCTATCAATAAATTAATTTTTATCGATTTTTTTCGTTCACCGAATTATTTGTTCCTTGTATATTTTAAATTGGTATTACAATATTAGTCAGGTAAGTATTAATAATGGCGCCGTGTAAAATCGCCTACGCATTAAAAAAACTCGTAATTTTATTTCAAGATATTCGTTCATTTTAAATATTATTAAACCTTCAAAGTAATTTTTTCATACTATTCCTATAGGTTCCTCCTAAAACTTGGGTACCTACTCGAAAATTAAATTCGAAAGCTTCCATACATTAGATTCTCGGGTAGGTACTTGTAATATTGCACTTGTCTACAAACTGAAGGAATTTTCTCGAACAAAATTATCCCATAGAAAAGTGGAATAGGCGCGAAAGAATAAAATGACGATTTTTATCAGCTTTCATAACTGTCAAAAGTTTGAACGATTATCGTGGAAGTTTTTCCATGTGTTGTTGTATATGTCGCGATTTTCAAAACTTCCTACGTGGTTTTTAAAAGCGATTATCTATTTAGTTAACCTCTCCGATTCGTCTAAATAAAGGATATTGTAATTTCGTGGGAGACGGCAAACGGTGAAGATAATTTTCCGCCGAGAGATCCGATTTTACCTTTTGTACGTAGTTTTTAAATATATACTCGGCGAGTCTATTATTTTTCTTTCACTGGCAACACGTAGGGTAAAAGATCGCTGGAAACTCGAATGAAACTCGAGCAGCGCCACCCGGCGGGTACGAAGATTGCGGTTGAAAATAGAATCGACTCGATTGAATTTGAATTTTTGCTTACTGATTTAAGGTTAGTTCTAGTTCTCGCCAATAGATGGAACCCGTAATCGTTCAATATCTTCGATACAAAATTTTCAGTAGTTTCCAGAGATTTTTTTAAGAATGCGAGTTTCGGTCCGCGGCTAACTTCAGTTGTCTGAATTTTTTCCATACGTTTTTTGGCTACATCGATATTCGACCGATTCGGAGCCTTATCGTCTTTGAATTTCTATAGACGGAAGGTCGATTTTAGCTTGGTTTCGAAATCCCCTTGACTGCACGCGAATACGAACCTCGGGGTGTTTTAAATGGATAGGGCGCCAAGGTCGCTTTCGGCCGGCCAGGCGTGGTCTGAAAATGGGGAAAAGTTAGAACAATACTATATACTAGGTTTTGCCTATTGCAGAGCTGCAATTGGTTTGTGTATTTAGAATATGTGTTGTAATGTGGATGAAGCAAGAAGTGTGTGTGTTGGAAATAATTTTTAAAACGAATATTTGGAAAATACCATCCAACTCCTACTCCAACTCCTACTCCAACTCCTAACTCCTACTCCAACTCCTACTCCAACTCCTACTCCAACTCCTACTCTAACTCCTACTCCAACTCCTACTCCAACCCTACTCCAACTCCTACTCCAACTCCTACTCCAACTCCTACTCCAACTCCTACTCCAACTCCTACTCCAACTCCTACTCCAACTCCTACTCCAACTCCTACTCCAACTCATACTCCAACCCTACTCCAACTCCTACTCCAACTCCTACTCCAACTCCACTCCAACTCCTACTCCAACTCCTACTCCAACCCTACTCCAACTCCTACTCCAACTCCTACTCCAACTCCTACTCCAACTCCTACTCCAACTCCTACTCCAACTCCTACTCCAACTCCTACCCAACTCCTACTCCAACTCCTACTCCAACTCCTACTCCAACTCCTACTCCAACTCCTACTCCAACCTCTACTCCAACTCCTACTCCAACTCCTACCCTACATCTACCCAACTCCTACCCTACATCTATCCAACTCCTATCCTACATCTACCCAACTCCTACCCTACATCTACCCAACTCCTACCCTACGACTACCACTTTTAAGTATTTAAAGAAAATGAAAAGAAAAAAACTTTCAATGTTAGCTTTATCTCGACAAATGGGGCCTAGGAATTTGTTGCCATATTTTTAATTACCCAAATCTCGTTGCGTAGGTGGAGACGCTCAGTTTGATACCCATATCGGCTAAAACTACCCCTACCCCTACCCCTACCCCTGCTCTTACCCCTATTCCTTCCCCGACCCCTACCCCACCCCTAGTGATTTTATTTTAATAAATGTGTTTTGCGTAATATTTTCCCTTAAAAATATGAGCCACATCTTGCAAAATGGGGCTTTGGAGCGAACTGCTAAGTTCAAGGGGAAAGTAAAAAAACAGCGCTATATAAATTTTAAAAAAAATCAGAGAAAAAATTTTCCCTACATCTACCCAACTCCTACCCTACATCTACCCTACATCTACCCAACTCCTACTCTACGAATACCACGATTAAGTATGTAAAGAAAAGAAGAAGAAAAAAGTTTCAATGTTACCTTTATTCTAGAAATGGGGCCTAGGAGTTTGTTGCCAAATTTTTAATTGCCCAAATCAGGTTGCGTAGGTGGCGACGCTCAGTTTGATACCCATATCGGCTACTTCTACCCCTTCCCCTACTCCTACATCTACCCCTACCCCTATCCCTACACTATATCTACCTTACTTCTACCCTATACCTACTCTACCACTACCCGTATTGAGTATTTATAGAAAAGAAACAAAAAAATGCTTTCAATATTAGCCTTTTCTCGCAAAAGAGCGCCAAGAATTGAATGCTCAAATTTTCACCGAGATGCCCGGATCCGCTACGTCAATACGCGTATTTTGATACCAATATCAGATATATTACAAAAGAAATAGTATATCAAAATGAATTATTTATAAAATATCCAGCTGTTTGATTTTCTGTGCTCCTGGGAGAAATCCATTAATTTATAATTTTATACGCAAGTTATTACCCATTTAGAAGCAACAAAAAAATAAATATATTATGTCAATCTCGAAACAGATCTACACGCTCTTCGGATTCTGTGTATTTTGTCCATTTAAAAAAATGGCGCTATTCAAAATAAATATTTATTAAACAGCGATTTCAATTTCTGCAACCTATTTCTCGTACGTTGAAAAGAATCAATTCATAATATCGATATATGTAGGTACCTTAGTATTTGTCGGAAAGTTTTCAGTACCTACCCAGTAATTATTTTCGAATAAATGCATCGGGAAAATGTGTTCTTTTCAGTTGCTACACTGTCTTTAAATGATGAGGATCACTCAAATAGTTAGTACTAATTTTGAATGAAAAAAAAACACGGAAAAAATACGTAAATTTTAATATCAAAATTAAAAACCGTCTGTTTTTATAATTTTTTTTTTGAAATGTCATCGGTCGAGCATCCGCGTTTCGAATTCACGAACGCCGGCGCTTTTTTCGTAATAATTATATTTTTATAACCATAAACGTAAGAGAAATCGATAAAATTCATTACATCTTTATTTTAGAAACGTGACTCGGCGAAGCGAACGTTCGTTCCGACCTCCCGACTGATTTTCTGATAAAAAAACGGAATATTAAATTTTTTATAATAAAACAGAAAATTAATTGATTATTTTTCTAGCGAACTTTTTGAGCGACCCTCCCTCACTAAAATGGCGGGTGCGAAACTCTAATGATTATTGAAAACGGCGCCAAATATCGCGAACAAATCGAACGAATCTTGCGGTTGAGAATAGAACCAACGCCGAACTCGAACGGATTTGATTTTTTTCTTACTGAATTAACGTTAGTTCTATTTCTTGCCGACAGATGGAAATCGTTCCGTATCGTCGATACAAAATTTTCAGTAGTTTCCGGACTATAGATCACATTTTTCCCCAGATTTTTACCCCACATTTTCAACATCATATACGACATCACAACGTCATATGCGACATTCATTTTAAGTAGTTGTCCGGGCAAATTGACACTCGCGGTGTTCTAAACTCCTCGGGCGGTTCGGTCTACTTTCGCGAGACAGGACCGTGGGGAAAATAGTGAATTTCGTGTCTCGCGAAAACGAACCTTGAGGTTGTTTTAAATGGATAGGGCGCACGGTCGTTTTCGGCGAACCAGCCAAGTCTGAAAATTTACCCCCATAGAACAATACTATATATATACTAGGTTTTGCCCATTGCAGAGCTGCAATTGGTTATGAATAGTTGTGTATGTGTGTTAAATGTGAATGAAGCAAGGAGTGTGTGTGTTGAAAATAATTTTTAAAACGAATATTGAGAAAAATATTTATACTCAACCTCCTACCCCTACTCCAACTCCTACTCCAACTCCTACTCCAACTCCTACTCCAACTCCTACTCCAACTCCTGCTCCAACTCCTACTCCAACTCCTACTCCAACTCCTACTCCAACTCCTACTCCAACTCCTACTCCAACTCCTACTCCAGCTCATACTCCAACTCCTACTCCAACTCCTACTCCAACTCCTACTCCACTCCTACTCCAACTCCTACTCCAACTCCTAACCCAACTCCTACTCCAACTCCTACTCCAACTCCAACTCCTACTCCAACTCCTACTCCTACTCCAACTCCTACTCCAACTCCTACCCTACATCTACCCAACTCCTACCCTACATCTACCCAACTCCTACCCTACATCTACCCAACTCCTACCCTACGACTACCACTATTAAGTATTTAAAGAAAATGAAAAGAAAAAACTTTCAATGTTAGCTTTATCTCGACAAATGGGGCCTAGGAATTTGTTGCCAAATTTTTAATTGCCCAAATCTCGTTGCGTAGGTGGAGACGCTCAGTTTGATACCCATATCGGCTAAAACTACCCCTACCCCTACCCCTACCCCTGCTCTTACCCCTATTCCTTCCCCGACCCCTACCCCACCCCTAGTGTTTTTATTTTAATAAATGTGTTTTGCGTAATATTTTCCCTTAAAAATATGAGCTACATCTTGCAAAATGGGGCTTTGGAGCTAACTGCTAAGTTCAAGGGGAAAGTTGAAAAACAGCGCTATATAATTTGTTTAAAAAATCATACAAAAAATTGTCGTTTTCTGTTAAAAAATGCATTTTTAATGATTTTTTACGTTCACCGAATTATTTTCTCCTTGTATATTTCAAATAAATATTTCAATATTGATCGGGTAGTTATTTATAATGGCGCCGTGTAAAATCGCCTACGCATTAAAAAAAACGTAATTCTATTTTAACAAATTCGTTTATTTAAAATATTATTAAACCTTCAAAGCATTTTTTTCATACTATTCCAATAGGCTGCTGCTCTGAAAAATAGGGTACCTACCCGGAATTAAATTCGAATGCTTCAGTTCATTAGGTTTTTGCGTAGGTACTTTGTAATATTGCACTTGCCTTCAAACTGATCCCATAGAAAACGGAATCAGCGCGAAAGAATAAAATGAAGATTTTTATCAATTTTGATAACTGTCAAAAGTTTGAACGATTACTGTGGAATTTTCCACATGGGTGTCTGTAAATGTCGCGATTGTTAAAACTACCGACACCTGTTTTAGTAAGGATTATCCATTTATTTAACTTCTTCGACTCACAGAAATGAAAGATTAAGTATTTTCGTGGCCGACGGCAATATTTGAAGAAAATTTACCGCCGAGAGATCAGCTTTCTGTTTTTGTACGTAGTTTTTAAATATTCTCGTGGCCAATTATTTTTCTTTCACCGGCAACACATAGGGAAAAAGATCGCTGGAAACTCGAATGAAGATCGAGCAGCGCCACCCGGCGGGTACGAAGATTGCGGTTGAAAATAGAACCGACTCGATTGGATTTGAATTTTTGCTTACTGATTTAAGGTTAGTTCTAGTTCTCGCCAATAGATGGAACCCGTAATCGTTCAATATCTTCGATACGAATTTTTCAGTAGTTTCTAGAGATTTTTCTTAGATCACAATTTTTTTTCCCGATATTTTACGTCCTTTTCAGACTTGGCCGGCTAATGGGACCCTTCCGGTGTTCTAAACTCTACGGGCGGTTAGGTCGACTTTCGCGAGACAGGGCCGGTCCGAAAAAATGACACATTTTTTTTTGACCGAAAACGAACCTTGAGGTGTTTCGAATGGATAGGGCGCTAAGGTCGCTTTCGGCTTGGCCGGCGAAGTCTGAAAATGGGGAAAAGTTAGAACAATACTAAAATGAACCTTGTGGCGTTTCGAATGGATAGGGCGCCAAGGTCGCTTTCGGCTTGGCCGGCAAAGTCCGAAAATGGGGAAAAGTTAGAACAATACTATATATATATATATATATATATATAATAATTTATTTAATTTGTAGCAACCCTGTTAGCCATGGTAAGGCCACTCCCCTGAGGTCACCCTTTGTCAAAAACTCGCTTCAACATCTCGCAAAGTGAGGTCTCTATATATTGTTACTCTAAGGTAACAACGCATTCTTGTACAAAGGGAACGCGCTGAAAACGAGTGTTTTCTAAAAGCGGTCAAAACTCTCCAAGGCCTGGAGTGCTGGTTATGATAATGGATATTATAATACATTATGTTATTGAAATTAGTGAACATTGTTTTTTGACATGTGATAAAACTCCTTTGGTGGAAAAAAATTTCAAAGGCACAGAATGTGAGTTGCAACGAGATTGACAAGTTTAGATTGAACTGTGGGTTAGCCGTGAGGGGTTAATACCTCCTGTGTTTTCCACAATTTTGTCAGAGGCGCTTTATTTTAAATATTATACATAACCGTAAACATTTATCAGTTGTTTTATAATTTTTAATCAAAAAACGAATCTATGTTCCTGTGGAAACACACGTATGTACAGTTGAAGAAAAAAACCTTTCAAAGCACCCCTATAAAATGTTGTTTGTGTCGAACGCAGCCGATATGTTTTATGTAATCCTTAAGCACAGCTTTTTCATTTGATTCTCAAAGCGTGGTTAAACTGTGAATATGGTAAAAAATAATCGGAGATTATCTATGAAACCCTTGAATAAAATTTATATTGATCTTCCACGTTAAACCTTTACCTCGAAACGTATCTATGCCCTTATTTTCCTGAAGGATTTTTTCCATAAATTTCCAGATCACGAAACAAGTTTATTACGTATTTTTTAATTTATTATTGCACAACATTTTCCAAAATGCAATGGCAATTGGTATCCACTAGCTATTGCAAGTAGCAATTCAGCAGGTGCTTAGTTAAATCTAATATATAAATTTGGAGAATGTATGCATGTACTTGTTTTTTCATTACTGCGTATTATCTCATCATCGGAATGAGATACGGGGTTGAATTAAAGCCAAAATATGGTAGTTTTTTAAAAGACACAATACGGTACACTTCAATTTGACCTCCGGGGTTATCAGAGGCCGCAATGGGTAAAGTTTGCATTTAAAAAACAGGAATGAAACGTACTGAGAACAAAAATAAACCAATATTTTCATTCGATATGTCGGCTTCAGTTGCAACACGTTCAAATTTCAAACTCCGTTCTACTCATCGCGATAAGTTCGAACATCGATTGGTCTGATGCCCTTTTGTGTGGAAAAAGCATCTATGAGACCATGTTAAAAATATGGAGATCCAGAAAATTCTTGTGAGCGTAATGGATAAGGTTAAAAAGGGGATGCAGATGTTTGGGTATGCAGAGCAGATGAACGAAGAAGGAGAGTAAGGAGATTATGTGACGTGGAAGTCATTGATAGAAGAATTCAGAGACGCCCGAGGGAAACAAGGAACAATCAAGTTAATCAAATACTTATGGGCGGTAAAATGAGTCGTATGTTGAGATACCCCTGACCTTTAAAGATGTGATGGCCCGCCCTTCCTTCGTTTATGATTTAATTTAGCAATAGACCTCCGTTCGCGCCACCGGTTTAAGATGACTCCTCTACTGCTGCCTTAAATTTTCCTAACTAATGTGATCGGAAAACCCTTTGTAGTTTTCCTTTCAATTTGAGGTTTTTCTCCTCCTTGGCCAGCGTGTAACGTCTAGCCCTATGCTAACATTCGAGTGTTTCCGATTTTCTTAATTTTCACGGTAATTTTTGCACTCCAATGTGGTCAATTTCCCAAGCTTTTCCGGAGTCTACGTTGTGTTCTGATTTTTGGTTCAGACTATTGGAAAAACAAGGTCTTATTTTGTGGTAACCCCTATTCTTTGTAGCGTAGGCAGACTCTCGCATACCATTGACAGAATTCGTATTCCTAACATTCCTATCTTAGACTTTAATGTTCTGAACTCTCTATTATTATCCTACTATGCAATCTACGTTAATTTCCTATAGGAAGACTAGCATTTTCCTAACTTTACCCCTAAATTTTCTATTTTTCTTCTATCGTGAGTTTTAATGGGAAAACTTAGCTTCTGGGCTATACTAATTGCACTATTCCTGATCTATATAATACGACGTAGTTTCAATTTTTAAATTTGGTATACATAAATGTAATGATCACAGTATTATCGCCTTTCCTCATCGTACTAAGTGTTATTCTACATGGGTTAGTTTCAATAATTTCATGGTTAAAAGGTACAGTTTTACTTATTTTGGCGCCATCTCCATCCTCTCCTAAATTTTGGAAAATTACATGATTAGGTTTTAGTTTTCACAGCTTTTGTTATGATGAGGGATCGAATACGGTTTGTTTTGCTGCAATTCGGCTCCAGACCTACCCCTAAAGTACTCAGATGACCACGTTTCCGGTCAGTAACTCTCCCCACACAGACGTACAGCCTGACCAAACGGTATACGTAACCTCTTCTTTTAGTTCGTGCGCTATTGGTCATCCCCTGTACCGCGACGGAAAGAGCACCTTCCTTATCCATGGGTCCGAGACCCTCCGAATTCCCGTCCTCCAGACAGTTATATTTAAAGGAGATCAAACCGGTTCCGTCCCCTCGTCAAAAAACATTAGATACTTGCGAATTTTTGCAAAGTCCGGGTTGAAAGGCCGTCCCCCGCATCAAGAGTTCAGAGATAACCACGCTTAAATCAGCAATTATCTCTGCCCAATCGATAGGTACAAATTATAAATATATGTAAACAATACGAGTTTTTATAATCCACAATACTCCAGTTTTCCCAGAAAATTGTGGATCTGACATCTCCAACACAGGTCGTGAATCTGTGCCAGATATTCAGATATATTACATATCAAAATACATAAAAGTGATAATACAATATATATAATAGATTACTTTTTGGTTTGGTTGACAGGTTGGTTTAATGAGACCCTGCTATCTCATGTAGTTTGAATTTAACTGTAGATTGATTTTTTTGTTTGGAGAAAAGGTAGGACTCCAAAAGCCCAAAATTTGCAAGGCCTGAACCTTGAAAACCTAAGTCGAAGATAAAATTAATTTTATAACATAACTTGGGAACGTATTGTCGACGAATGATTATGCTTATTTTGACAATTCTAATAATGTGGGTTTTTGTTTGTTCTGTTGAATTCATCAATATGTTCGAACGGGTGTGGAGCGCCTTTGAATTGAATCTTTCCATGAAAATGGCGCTATAAAAATATGTATGTACGCAAACTACAAATACGTGATTTCTAAAAAATGATAGTTCATCGCAAAAGATGATAGTTATTTTTCAATTAAATGTCGACGTTTGATAAAGTACTTATTCTTCGTAAGATGTACTGAAATTCGAATATATACATACTTAAACGTATCTACATACTTCGATAAAAGAGGGTGTGGTTTGGAATGTTGACCTAGTTTTAATAACAGTCGAGGATGTGTGTCATTGAGATATGCGACAGTTATTAAGTGTCAGAGACCCCCGTCAGGAAGCATAACAATTAGGATTCACTTGGTTTGTTTTAGAATGATAACGATCTTTGAATTAATAAAAATCGTTTGGGTTGTTGGTAATTTTAGTAACGTTAGTTTTGAATTTATATGTTAGGAAAATATATATATTAATAAAATAAATTGTTTTTATAGGAGATATACATAAATATAATAATTGGTTTTATATATATACATATTAAACATTGTATATAAATAAACATAAAATAAATAACGGCCATATAGGTTTGATAGATACATTATACGCTTTATACATACATATATACCCATACACACATACATACTCTTAGTAAAGGCCAAGTTTTTAGCCGAAGTTATTTCACTATACACCTAGGAAAATACACACGTACATCGGGAAGCGGTCAGCGAATAAACTGTCTCTCATGTCCCTTCGTCTCGCAGAAAAACAGGTAGGAAAGCCCATGGACAATTATCGTTCCCTCCTATCATACCCTACTGTGAAAATGTCTCCTTTGTCATTGAATATCGTCAAAGATAGGCATCGATCCATGACACCTCGGAATGCGAGTCCCCTCAAACAATAATAATAATAATAATAGTTGGATGACTTGTATAGCGCCGTTTTTGTGAAAAATCACCTCAAGGGCGCTGTACAAATATTTCTTAACTAATTATGTACAGACAGATACAGAAAAACATACTTACCTGGCAGGTCGCTTCAGATGAACACAGTTTAAGAAAAATTTAATTTAATTATAGAGATGATAGTTTTACATGGTTATTTGTTTCTCCTTTTCTATTGATGTTACATTTATTAGATGATCGGTGGCACAAGAAGAGTTGGTATTTATTGAATTATTGGTATTAATTTTTAGGACTGAAAAGTATTCATAAAATGAATTTTAGGACTCGAAAATATCTATAAAATTACTTTACTCGGCGTAAGAAGCTTTTAATAAATATTAACGTTTTTATTTATTTATTTTTTATTTTTTATTTTATACTTTGGATGTTTACAGTGTTGCGGGCTGTGGACGCATTTGCGCACCGATGCGTGAATTTTTAATTATATTTTTTATTTTATTTAATGACTTTAGGTAAGTACTAACCGGCCAGCCTAGCTAAGCAATTTACAGGTGAATTTATGGATACGATTGTCTGAAAAGATGTGTTTTAAGTTTACTTCTGAATTCTGTTGAGTCTTTGATAATTCTTAAGTCATGCGGTAGTTCATTCCAGGCTTTGGGTCCTGACACTCCGAAAGCACGATCACCGAACTTAGTATTAGGTGTGCGCTTTGGTTCCTTCAACCTGCCGATAGCTGATGACGCTGCTGACCTAAGGGTGGACTGCCGTGAGTTGGTATTTTCGGGAATACACAGTTCTGATAAGTAAGCCGGAGCCATTCCGTTAAGTGACTTAAATACCATCCAGCAGAGCTTGAACTGGATTCTTTCAGGACATTTGAGCCAGTGGAGATTTTTGAGATGCTCTGAAATGTGAGAATATTTAGATACGCCGGTGATAAGTCTTGCTGCAGCGTTGAATACTGATTGCAATTTGTTAATTTGGTATTTGGGGAGACTCGCATATATTCCGTTGCAATAATCTAGACGTGACACAACGTACGAATTGACAAGCAGTTTAGTTGCCTCTGTTGGCAGGTTTCTCCGTACTGCTTTTATTTGCCTCAATTGAAAGAACCCTGTACTTACAGTTCTGTTTACTTGACTTTTAAGGGAAAAGTCTGCATCCAGATTGACACCGAGTAATTTAACACACGTCTTGGGAGTAATGTCACTTCCCGAAATATTTATTGGGGAGTTATCAATAATATGCTGACGTCTGCTTGTGGCGGTCCAGAGAAACTCAGTTTTTGCCGGATTCAGCTTCAATCTATTTGAGGTCATCCAGCGAGTTATTGCTTCAAGACACTCAGCTATGCGAGTTTTTAGTCTGTCTATTTCTTCTGGTAAGCAGTAGAAATAAACTTGCTGGTCGTCAGCATAGCAGTGGGATTGAAGACCGAACGATTCTATTATTTTAGCTACATCATTTGTGAAAATGATGAAAAGCAGAGGACCCAGCACGGACCCCTGGGGTACTCCAGATGAAAGGGTTGCATATTTTGATTGGTTTTGCCCTATCTTCACTGCTTGTAAACGATTGGTTAAATACGATGTCAGCCAATTCTTAACGCCACCGTTTAAACCAAAGGATTCTTCTAAACGTGTGATAAGAAAATCGTGGTCAATCGTATCAAAAGCGGCACTCATGTCTAAGACTGAAAGAAGTGCCAGCTTACCCGACTCTATGGCCAGAGTTATATCCGACAAAACGCGTAGTAATCCAGTTTCCGTTGAGTGGAACCTTCTGTATGCAGATTGATATTTAGTTAACAATTTATTTAAATTTAAGTGACTTATTATTTGTACAGCAGTAATTTTTTCTAAGATTTTAGATATAAATGGAAGATTTGAAACGGGTCGATAATTTGAAAGATCTTCAGCGTCCAATTGCGGTTTTTTTAATAATGGAGTTACGACAGCTGCTTTTAGTGATTTTGGAAAATCACCAATGTTAAATGACTTATTAAAGAGTTGAACTAGGAATGGAGCTAATTCGTTGCAACACTTCTTTAGTAACCATGTTGGTATAGGATCGAGTGCGCACTGTTTGTTCGGTGAAGCGAGTATTAACTTCCTCACTTCTTCGAGGGTTGTAGATTTGAAGGCAGATAAGGTTCCGCCATTATTTTTTGTAAAAGATGGCGGTGGGGCGGCGATTGTTAGCGCGCGTATGGACTCAATTTTTTCGAGAAAAAACTTGGAAAAGATATCCGGAGCGATGTCAGTTGTATTTTCTGCACGAACATCGGCAACAACTGTCTTAACCGAGTTCCAAAGGCGACGCGGATTTATACGTTCTGAGTGAATCCTATTTGTCCAATATTCAGACCTTTTTGAACGAATTAAGATTGTGTACTCTTTTTGAGCCTGTATCCAATCGTTTCGTGAGGTAACCCCTGACTCTCTGTAGGACCTCTCCAATTTCCGCATTACTCTCTTCTGATTTCGACATTCGTCATCAAACCAGTCGTCTGATTTTCGAACTCGCCGAGTTTTTGTAGAAGTTGGAGCATATTTATTTAAAAGGGTTGAGAGTACGGTGTTGTAATCATCTGCCAGTTTGGTAGGGGATTCTGTTTCCCAAGCGCTTTGTGTGCAAAGCGGGGAGGCCTTTAGATCTGTGAGGAAGTCGTCAAAGTTAAAACTACGCCATGCTCTTGATGAGATAGTTACGTAAGGGATTTTCGGTGGGTTAAAATCGATCTCAGTGCGAATTAGCCGGTGATCTGATAACCCCACATCCACGCTATCTGCTACCAGGGACGGGCCGCATGACTTTGAAACAAAAATATCCAAAGTCCCACCTGCATCGTGAGTTGGGTCGCTGACCCATTGACGGCATCCGAAGCACTCTAAGAGGTCAGTAAATTTAACAGTGTTGGGTGACTGCAGGCGCTCTAGATGAATGTTGATATCTCCAGTTATGAATATATTATCGGAAAGTCCTACAACCCGCTCAAGAAAACAGGACAGTTCTATAAAAAAGTCCGCGGTGATTTGTTTTGAACCCGGCCGGTATAGTGTACATAAAATGAATGACGCCCCTGCAGAGGAAACTCTGCATCCTAGATATTCAAAAGTTAGGTACGCACCTATGGACACCTTTGTCAAACGCAAGCCTTGGCGAGCTAAAATCGCGATACCCCCGTGATTTAAGCTAAAGATATTGTCATTCCCAGAAATCGTTGATTTAGGTCGGGCTTCTTCAAGCACCACGTATCCTAAGGCTCGCAGTCTCTTTATTGAAAAAGATTCGCCGTTTTCATGCCAGGTTTCAGTTATGGCCAGGATATGCAGATTCTGTTCGTTGAAAATCTCCCCTACCTCATCAACTTTGTTGTTGAGAGATCTGACATTCCAACATCCTATGCCTAGTTGTCTGCTCTTGGAGTTAGCATGCCGTTGTAAACGTGTTTTTACTATATTATTATTATTATTATTTTCTCTCCCAAGATTCAATAGGATTTGCGATGAAACATTTCCCTGTTCTGCTAATGACGAAGTCGTTATTTTTTCTATGGGTTGTTCAATTCTAAAACACACGTGTTTTTTCCTATTGCGCCCTGCTCGGCAACCACGAAATCTGATTTTACGGGTTGTGTTACCACGTTCAAGGTTATAGAACGATATCTTTGCAGCTACTAAAGGGTCTAAAACAACACTTTCATCATTATTAAGTTTGAGTAATGTGTCCCGGTCGTATACGATATTTTTTACAACCATAGCCTAAAGAAAACACGTCGTAAATAAATAAATCACTTTGCGCACTTCACTTCACTAGCCCATTGCACATGTGGCGAGCGACCCTCGACCACTGCGTTAGTTTAGTTAATTTTAGAACACCGTAGCAGATTTGAACTTTAAATATTTGGGTTTTTATTATAAACTTGATTTAAGCCCGAGATGGCAACATAAAAATTATATATTTTTTATAAATGTAACCTAAAAATTATTGCGGTTATTATAAGCTATTTTTACACCAGAAAAATTAAGAACTTCCGAATATATTTAAGATACAGTAAGAGCGAAATAAACACCCTTAATGTCGACGCTTCTGGGAAAATAACTCACCAACGTCAGGATGGTAGGAAACCAGGTCCACCCTCTGGAAGCGACGGATATCCTCAACATTCAACAAGTCTGGTTCTTTGTCCACGAGGGATAATTAGGTGAAGCCAGACTGGTATTTCGTTCCCTTCTCCCGTCCTCCACGTGATAGAGAGCTTCAGACGATTTCACTCGTTTAACCCCTTAGCCAACGCACACGGGATCCAAAGTGAAAGTCAATAAGATGTTCTGAAGTTGTTGTTTATGAGTCAACTCAATAAAAGACAATTATACAGGTAGGTATCTACCGGAAATTTTTATAAATACTTAAATGTATTTATGGAAAAAAATAGGTATTTTTGAATATTTAAAAGTCAAGTGCTGGTAATGAGTGAGACAATTGAATTATCTATAGTACTAGTTTAATTATAATTCAATGCGAAAGGAAAGGTTTATCGTAAAATATCTTATGAAGGAAGATGTACCCGCTGGGTATCATAAAATGTACTTGAACACAAATATTTGATTAGAACGGCTTTGATCAAGTATACAAAACATTCACTCATGATAGATAACGGTCGTATAGTATTGACCTATATATTAAACAGTAAATATAAATATATATATATACACATTTACATATACACACATACAATACATGTACTTATAAGTCATTAGAAATATAATTCATATCTCCATCCTCGCCTTCCCCGGGTAATCTGAAAACTTTAATATTTAATGGTTGGCTCACCTGAACTCCCGACAAATTCATAATTTTTCCAGACGGGTTATACACGCCGATATGAAGATTCAGAAAATATTGAACTTCCCTGCCTGGAATGTTTAATCTAAGTTAGAAATATTTACTTAATACAATCTAGTGTTTCCTAATTTCAATTCGTGATCTACCGATTTGTACTATTTCTTCAAAT
Source organism: Halesus radiatus (assembly GCA_022606495.2). Lineage (NCBI taxonomy): Eukaryota > Metazoa > Arthropoda > Insecta > Trichoptera > Limnephilidae > Halesus > Halesus radiatus. Next base: position 22,749 of record JAHDVE020011733.1, read on the forward strand.
TTAATGGTCTCTCAATCCGGATATTATTAAACAATATTTAATTTTTGTTGTTTTTTTTAAATCCGTAAACCGAACGCTTGGTAATATTTTAGAACTTTATCATTTTTCTTTGACGAAATTAATCCCACACTAAGTATTAAAAATGAATTATATGAAACTAAGACTCAGCTGTTTTTAAACTTTCACTAAATTATTTTAAACGCAATTATATTTAATTTTTTCTTAAACTCGTAATAAATTCAGTTCAACACAAAATATGAATTAAATCACATTTCATTTAAACAATTTTAATTAATTCACAGAAGCAAATTTTAAAATCTTTAAACAAATAACTTTATTAATTATAGAAATTTTTCAATATTTATTAAATTATTATTATTATCACATTGCTCTAATAATTTTGAGAAAATTAAATCAAATATATTGTTATCAACTTTAATTGCAACTTTTAGAATCTTCAACGTAATTTAAGTATTATTAATTTTTAGGAAATTTCACTTTTTATCAAACTATAATTGAATTAATTCAACAACTATTTAAAAGAATTTATTTAAAACTTTATTTATTTTTATATCACTTCACTTAAGTATAATGAATTTTAGAAGACTTCGATTCAACCACTTTATTTATAAACACTTTCGATTATTATAATTTCACTTAAAACCACCAATTTTGATTAATTCACAGAAGTAATTTTTAGTATCAACTTAGGTATAATGAATTTAAAACTTCAAGATTTTTCAAACTATTATTGAATTAAATCAAACTATTGTTGAATCAATCCAACAACTATTTAAAAGAATTTATTTAAAACTTTAAGAATCAAATCAAATGAAATTTTTCTAAGTCCAAAAACACCAAACAATTACTGAATATCGGTCAGCACGTAATTAATTATTTCCTCGCCCGGCGTACTTCGCGACTAACTTCCATATTCTCCCGTTACATTCCCTTATATATACAGCTTAAAATCAAAAGGTTTTAACTCCATTCCATACCTACATTACATTATGTTCTTTACCAACTCGTAAACCTATGTGTAAGTAACACTAATTTCGAATGTAATTCTTCAATGTAAATATTTAGATAAAACCTGGTCCGCCTTCGCATCTGTCACTTTTCCTCACCCCGGCCAGGATCGAATTTAGTTAATTCCTTTAGAACGCCCTGCTGATCCTTATTCTAGAATTGGAAATTTCGATTCATGTTTTTTTTTCTGAAAATATTATCTATCGCTTATTCTTTGGTCGCCTATGAACTCGGGTATCTCGTAATCATAGCCACTATGTCCTTATTGAATTTTATTTAAAGAAGCGCCTTCTTCACATCGTTCAATTTTAGAATTTCCCTTAGTCCCTGGTTTTCTTTATATGCGATATCTTTTTATTTATGAATTTTCCGATGGTAACATGGTTTTTCTCTGATCTAACATGTGAATATTCGATTAACGAATCTTTTCGCGCAATTTTCAATTGATCCTAATATTGGTGTAAACACTTTATAATTTCTTCCTCACCTCACCTGCCTGAGTTAATAAATATACCTTTCCAGAATGATTTTTCAATGTGTTGCACTGCTTCTTCCTGGTGTAGCTGTATTACACCTTTTGCATGTACCTATCGTCTGCTTATACTTTCATCCGGGTCGATTGATATCATCCTTAATTGATTTTTCACTACCTTTAATAATTTTATGTATTAATTTATTGGCGTTTTTTCCTGCGATTTACCTACCCCAAACCTGGTAGATATGAGTTCGTTCACTTCTTTCCTGGCCACTCCCCCTTTTCCATTTCACTCTAACTCAATATCACATTAGCCTATTGTTTATCATGGGTAATAACCCTTACTTTTACAAAAAACCGATATAAATCAATGTTCATCGAAAACACATTATTTTTTATTACTTTTCCTTAAATAAATATACCTATCTTCCCTGTATAACCTTAATTGTTTGTTTGTCTCTTTATCACCTGAGTTTCATGTTCATCTGGTCGCTTAAATACACAATTCTTGTCGCCTTGTTTACATTAGTCATTGACAACCTCAAAATTTTACCTAAATGTATCGAACTATATTCAAAGTAGTAGTCCATATATCTCAATATTTCTATTGAATTCCTTCAGTTTAAATTTTATAATTGATTGATACATTTCTCATCTACATTTTCATAATATCTGATGTCCCGAATCTACTCATTTAATACCTTTTATCACCTAAAATCAGTCTACTTTCACTCCCTTGTAATTATCTACGTTCCTGAAATTAGAAAATTGTACTCCTATTTCACATTAGTCCCGCCTAAATCGCCTCTTAAGTTGGCCGAAGTTTCCATACTGTATAATTCTTGTTTCTTCCCTTTTTCATCTATTGAAGCTATTGTTCTCTGAATTATTTTCTCTAATTCGTTGTTTTTCCGCTTAACCTTACATGACACGTCTTTCTGTCTAAATTCTAATGCAAACACACCTTTCCCCGTGCAAGATAAATCATCACTTTGTAGTTTTTTTATTTGTAATTAACATTTTGCGTATTATTTTTACTTTCTACTTCCATTTTCAATGGTTATTCATCTCTGCATTACCCATGTTTTCTTTAAAGTTCACGACCTCTTCTCGTCCTATTCGCCCTCTGGTGGAATATTTACATTATAGGCCGTCGATCCGAACCCTTTCGATTCACATAAATAATTAATATTTCCTTTGTCCTGTCACCACTAATTGTTGTTTATGTAAACGCTCGTTTGATTGGTAACGTTTTCGTTGATTTCACCCAATCCTGTGATGTTTATTTATAAGAGGGAACGCCTTCTTCCCACTGCCATCTCGTGGTTTTATGTTGCAACGAGTTTTATGAATCAAAATTATTGGATTATAATTCACTGTAATCAAACTCTCCACAAGTCGATAGATGTCGCCCCCTTAAGCTTTTCTAGCATGAAAGTTATGCATATAAAAAAAAATTATTTTCCAGGGTTCTATTAAAAGAAAATGATGATGGTTAGACCATTACAATGTGTGGTACGGTCTTGCAAGGCATTCTTGAGGTAAGTGAAATTTTCCAATAACATTTCACAAAAACGTCAGATTATCGTAATACATTAATAGCAAAAACTTTTTGTTTTATTTAAAGTAAATCAAATTTTAAAATATTATTATAATGTTATAGCTTTGAACGTCTAGACCCCTGTCATAATAATAAAAAGTAAAATACTTGCAGAACTTAGTAATAACATTATTAAATTGGTTTTCTTTAAACTTTTTAAAAATTTAATGGAATTCTACGAATTAAACGTGATAACCTTTAACAACTATTACATCAATAACATTTCACAAAAATATCATTATATTACATTAATGACAAATACTTTTTTTTCATTTAAAGTATGTCAAATTTAATAGAGTTATACCAGTTTTAAAAACGCTTTGAATGCCGAAACAGCTGTTACACTAATAAAAATATTTTTTAAAAAGCTGTGATACTTTCAAAACTAAATAATTAAAACATTAATTGACTTCCTTTAAATTTTACAAAAATTAAATGGAGTAATTGAACATAATAACAATTAAAAAGTATTTAAACACAATTTCAGAAAAATATTTAATCATAATATTTTTTGTAAGAGAAAGACAAACATTCCCACAATACGAACAACTTGGCAATATTTTAGAATCGTCTATGACCATCACAGTAAGCGGAAGACGTTACTTGTTTCGTGATGGGATAGCCAGTCGAGGAATTGAACTCACGACACCTTGGTGGGACCCAGTGGCGATGCCAACTTAGCCAATGAGCGGTCAAATATATAATCTGCTTAAATACGTTTCTTCGTTCATTCGCTTTTCATGTGAAAACCATCTAAGCATCCCTTTCTTAGCTGACTCATTACATTAAATGGGCACATTTGCAATCGTGAAAGACATGGTACGATCGAGCGAATAAGATGCTTGCGCCGGGTGAATCTAGTGATTCAAATACCTACTTGAAATGAAGAAAGGAGTGTAAGGCGAATATAAGGGGTACATCTTATATTAATATTGAACTTTTGAAAAATATTGTAACCTTGTTTAATTATTAATTATGTATCTTTTTTTGAATAAATTAAATTTAAAAAAAAAAATTTTTTTGAATATACATGTTAATAAAATTATGAATTAAAAGGTATGAAAAGTTATAAATAAAAAATAAAAATATATTATATGAATGTGAATGGTAAAGGAAATCGGGGACGCCAGAGGAAGGCATGGCACGATCAAGTAAACCAAATACCATAAAATTGGACCATATCGAGAGTTAGAATAACAGAAGGGTATGGATGTGAATGAAGCAAGGAGTGTGGTGTCGAGACCGAGTTGTTTGGCAGTTCATCGCCTCTGCCTACCTCTGCGGAGAAACTGCGTGATGGTTAGATAGTTATTTTATAGAAAATGAATTTTCAAAAGAAAAATCTAGTAGTGCTAAACTTAGAAAAATCTGTAAAAAACGGTAAAATGCTACACCTGTGATACTACATATTGACAAAATTAATCGCGTTTATCCCCCAAGATCTCCAACAGGCCCTTTTCCACCATTCCACCATTTCCACTTCCACCGCAATCACCTCCGCTCTATTACGTAATAAGTTTTTACGATAAACAAAATATTCTTATTATTATTTCATAACAAAAATGTATTTCCACTTTACAATAATTTCACCCAGTTTATTAAAATTCACAAACTCAAAACTTTACTCCAAACCATTCATAACCCCGAGCAAGGCTGGGTACACGTCAGCTAGTAATATTATAATTGTATGAAGTAACAATATAAATAAATGATGTATTTACACAAGTGAAATATATTAAAACGGTTTGACAGCTTTATTATAGTTAAAACAATCCAGTAATTAAATAACTGTAAAAATATCGACAACATATGTACATAGATAGGTACTAACATTTTGTCTGAATTGTGTATTATGCAAATGATCCACCACTATCTTGTACGGTCTGTCAGATATATGGGATACTTGTTACATTACAATTTTTCCCCGAAAGACCACGACCCGGTAATACATTAATTGAATTACGTTTTACGAGTAACATCTCGCCTTTGATCAAAAACTGTTTTATTTACCAGCAACTTTACCATGGCGCTTCGAATCGGCTTTACGTGTTTTATGTTGGTCTTAGCCGAGTATCCCAAGAAGAAATACCATACCTTACAATCGATTCTGCTAGAGACAAATAAATTCGTTTCAACGTTTTTATGTGTACATTTTATTTCATAAAGCCTTCCTACAATCTCTGTAAGTTCGGAGACGCTTACAGAGATTTGAAATAGTTCTGGGTTGATCGATCATCTTATACGACCCGAGTCGATCATGACCGACGAAGCAATCAGGTCAAAAGAACCTAATATTTGATCGATCAATAGCGTAGACGTAGACCATAGAAGGCATAGAATATAGAAAAAACGCCATAGATACATCTATTAGCCATGTAGTATACAGCATACCGTGTTGACGTAGACCATAATAGATTTATACATTGTTTTGTTGTCACTGAACCGCAAGATATAATTTTTTTGAGGAACCGGTTATTTTTTTAACTGGTCTTTTTTGGATATTTTATAATTCAAAACTTTTGAACATTAGAACTATACTTATGAACAAAAATATTCGGAGGAACCGGTTCCTTACATAGAGGTTGACTAGCCACGCCTTACCAAATGAATAAAAAATGTCAAAAATTTGAACATGTTCATACAAATCAACTATCCCGCCATCGGGAACCGGTGCCAACTTAAAACAAATCGGTCCTATTTCGGTCTTCAGTAACTGGAAACATAATCGCGAAGACGAGGCTCGAGACGCCCAGTCTACAAAATTTAAACGTTGGTCGCTCACTACGCCAATCATGGGCGCTAACTAGGGTGACAGCTCATCGATCAAAAAATCTTTTTTTTTAAGTGACCCGATCGATCATTAGTGGTTCATTATCGGGTCAAAATGATCGGTTTGATCACGATCAACCTTGGACTAATTTAAATTATGTGCGTCTAATTTCATGTTACAATCCACGGTAACACCTAGACACACATACTAGATAACTAGGATACTAACTTGTACACGGGCAGGGCTTTTTAGTATTGTTATGAATACAAATACTCATCAATTTTGTTTTTTAGCATTATCTATTATTAGACGTGTGACAATGATGTGACCAATTATTGTTGAAAGAATAAAATCTTTTTCCTGTTTTTTTTACATTAATTTGTATTGTAACCAATTACTATTGTACTAAAATAATGCATCCGACATACTGTTTGGACTGCCGTGCTACTGCAGCGCTTCGATGGTGTTTGCTCGTTACTGTATCCATAGCTATGTCTCTAAGTGAAGACATATGTATATTTTATATGTCAGATATTTTTTCGCTAATGTTGCATAAATTTTTTGATGCTTTTTACAACAGTCGTTAAAAAAAATTGTTGATAGGGCGGGCGGCGATCTACGTTGCTTCTGTAAACAAAGAGGTCATGGGATCATTGTGATATATTATATTGTTCACATGATTTATTTAACAATAGTAGAGTCCCCAAGAAGTTCACCAGAATTGCCATTGGATATTTAGCGATATCTTCTGGTTCCACAACATGACTCCCCATGTCCTTTATCCATGGTCCCATTTACAAATCGTTGTTTCATCCTCAATATTGTAGATACAAGTAGATTAAAAAAACTTTTTTTTTACATATCACCTAACGTACATCTGTAATAACCAAATTTTGTTTTTTTTTAATTCCAATATGGTACATTAAAAATCTCATTGGGAGTTCAATCAGACATTAAAAAAGTAAGAAAAAATTTCCCTTGTGTTATACTCGTATGTTTGTCTTTTCCATACTACATTTTTTCCTAGATCTAAAGGAATTTCGTCTTATCACTGCACCAGAGATTAGCGACCTAGCAACAAGAAACACTTCGGCGATTTATTAAAACGCCTGTGGCTAATGAATAATGTTATATCGTGGGTTACAAAAAATACAACAATCACAGTTTATGCCAGAAACTGTACGTTTTTTTATATAAAAAAGTAACACATTCAGAAATTAACTTATTTTAAATACAACTTAAAATACGACAATTACTGTAAAAAATTTATTGACTCTTGCAAATACAATCCATTCAAATTTAGTGTTAACGAATCCCATAGTCGCTATGAACCGGGCCGCTAATAGATTCCTAAGGTTTTCACTCTCGCGTGGTTTACCGCTGAAGCGCCACTAGTGTGTTTTGTATAAACTATTTATTTGGTCAGAAAGTCCCATATTCGCTAAATGCATAATGCACATATGGAATTTATTTCAGGAAGTATTACCAATACTGACAGATGCCCCACTAGTATGTTTTGTATAAACTATTTCTTTGGACAGAAAGTCTCGTAGTCGCTAAATGCATAATGAACATATGAAATTTATTTCATGAATTCTTACCAATACTGACGGATATTTTTTTAGAACCGATTTTGAATGACGCGCTGTTAAAAGTGTGGTAAGATTATAATACAAGTTTGTCTTATTTTCTTATCTTTCACTTATGGAAGTTCATTGCATAAACTTACTTTAGGGATAATCGCCACTGTCAAAAATGCCAGTTGACATTAAAAATTTAACAAGCCATTAAATTTATTAAATTATTTTGGTGAGGCGTTAGGTGTTCACTATACATGTTTATTTAGCCCTAGATTTATCTGCGCTTTATGGTAGGCATAAGTAGTAAAAAATAAGTGGTACAAAAGATTTGTCTGATAATGAAAAACCAGAACTAAACCGCAAAATAATAATTTTTGTCGGCTGGATTTGGCTTTACCGCGATCCCTAAATTATGATCAAAGGCGAACCTTTTCCCTGGGAGATCTCATCACGTAACGTAGGTACATGAAACGTGTTGCCGTCCGCGACACCGCTGTGCGGTGTTCTGCCCTATTTGCAACGTACAACGGTTCCAGTTTCGCTGTTCAACATTAATAACCCCGTTCAAATACGATATATCTTGGGCGCCTTTGGTAATTAATGGAGCATCACTCTCTGCCTTGTACGAGTATTAAAGAACGTTAGAGCATGCTGCATAATGAAGATAGAATTTTATTACTAGTTATAATAAGCTACTTAAGAACTGGTTTACAGGCAAAGAAAATAATCATTTTACTCCAATAAAATGTAAAACCATTAAATTAAAAATTATAATTTCTTTAAATTGTTTACTCACATTTTGGTGTTTGCGTCGGTGGCACGCAATCCAAAGAGGCCGTAAATATATGCTTACCACAAAAAAGAATCTTCCTGAATTTTTTTCTTCAAGCTTACACAGCTTTATAGCCTCGATGCGCCATACGTTCCTGGGATTTGCATACTACACACTAACATACCGTCTGCAATGTTTTATGTAATATGGTTATATTAATAATATTCAAAACATGCAAAGTATTTATATAACAGAATAACGTTGTTATCATTGGAATTGTGTAAAAACATTCAAATAATAATAGATAATGAAGAAATGCATTTTAACGTTTATAAACTTAAGAGAGGGGATTAATAAACTATCGTTAATATGTTGATCAATAACATTCTACAGTAGATAAACTGTTTTAGCACTAATCAGAAAATCGAACGAAGAGTATTATTGGTAGTTTCAAACAAAAAGAAAAGTAACGACAGTTTATATCATAACCATTTTTACGAAGCATTTCATAACAAGAAAAAGATTCGCATTTAGCCCCGTTATTATTTACTGTCAAATACTCGATTTTTAATATTCATCTCGGCCGACGGCTACACGAAGAGGTATTGAGAGAGGTATTTAGGGAGGGAGTTGAAACAGGGGGATCGAAGCACGGACCCTGGTGTCGCAAAGTGTGGGTTTCGAAGTTAAAGTAAGCGGTTGTCTTGGTAACCGTTCCTACTTCATAGTCAATAAAAGTGGAGTTTTTCCATCTCAATGTAAAGTCCTCGACTCGGTTTTTTCTCCTGCCGGAATACTATGCTGCCATGCTGTATCAAGACTTCGAGATGGCCACGTATGGCCGGGTAATGTTTATTTAGATTTTATTACGTCTTTTGTTTATTTACCGTTTTGAATCTTATTCCAAATCAGTAAATTAAACTCAAATAAGCGTTCACAAATAGATTCACGACTTTTTCCCCGAGCGTAGAATCATTGCTGCTCAATATTAGTCTTCTTGCAAACAATGCTTTATAGCAAAAGATGATATATATCTTGGAAGCGATGGTTTGTTTAAAATTAACCATAATCGACCTGCAAACACAGCAAATATCTCTTGAGATTGAGTTACCGAAAGTTGAGGCAATTAACATATGATTTATTAGTAAGTTAAATAAAAATATGTAATTTAAGTAAAAACCGAATCGGACTGATCCGCTTCATAACACCATGTACATAATGTGTATGTGCTTAGTAGTAGAACATTAAATAAACGAGAAAAAAATCACGAATAGTAGAAAAATACCCTACGATGTTCTCCAATGTCAGAAATTTTAGGTAATTGAGAAGTGATTATAATTTCATAACAGTATATAGAAACAATCTTACTCTTGCTCGGATCTTTAAATCCTCTAGACATTTTACGTAATAGACAATCTAAATTATACCACTAACAAAAAAATATTTTTGTAATAACGCAATGATTACATTTCGGGACACCTTTTTGGATAATCGTCTGGAAGTGTTCCGTTTGAATGATACAAATATTCTTCAAGGTTTTTGTAGAATATTTGTACCATCCATAACCCAGGGTTATTCAAAATGATGAACTCAATTTAGTACGGCTATATTACCTGAATTATTCTTTATACGTGAACATATTTAATGGAAGCAATCTTCTTGATATGCTTGGTATAACCTTAAGTGACCAGCTCAAGTATGGGGGGTCCATCGAAGCCAGAGTAAAGTTAGCCACTCATAATCTGGGCGTATTGTACAGAGCCCGCAGATGCTTTAATAGTACACAACTGCTGACCCTGTACAAATCGCAAGTGCGCCCCACTGTAGAATTTGGCAGCCACCTCTGGTCGGGAGACCCAAAATATCTTAAAAAACCCTTGAATCTGTGCAGAAACGTGCGGTCCGTTTGATTATATCTTTACAAACCGACTGCAATCTTTGAAGCACAGACGTCAGGTGGGAATGCTGTCCTTGTTCTACTGGTATTTTAAAGGAAGATGCTCTGAGGACCTAACGTCATTGATAACTTCGGCACCGGTGCATAGTGGGTAAACACGCCAAACGCGCTCCCCACATTTGCACAGTTCTCGCTTCTACGACTCGTTCTTATGTTCAACAGCTCGGCTGTGGAATGATCTACCGGTCTCTGTGTTTCCTCCATCCTACAACATGGGTCTCTTGAAGACCCAAGTTCACTCCTTCCTATCCTCTAAAAGATCCGCCACACAGCATCCCCAAAGATTATGTTGGCCTTGAGGGAAATTATTTCCCTCAGGGTCTCTAAAAAAAAATAGCAATTGAAAGAGGAAGCCCGAAAGTTTCGAATCCCAACGGTTGATCATTCATAGATTGCTTGCGCCGCCAAGCTGCCATTCTGCGTCAGTTGTGAGTAAAACAGATAATATGCAGCACAAGGTTTTCTGTGATCGTGAGTTCTGTAAAACTGGGTCGGCAAATGTAGTACAGCGTACGTTTCGTCTCCATTTTAACATTGATCCTCCGACCAGATAGAGCATTTGCCATTGGTATCACCAAGTTGAGCAAACAGGATGGCTCTGTAAAGGAAAAAGCCCGGGCCGACCGTGTATATCAGAGGAGAACGCGTGAATTTGTGTCCATCATTTTTAATAACCCTGTGGATTATTTTAGTATTGTATGATGAAGGTTATATGAACATCTGTTCTGTATTTACTGTCAGGTTCCAATCCATCAAATTACTGGGGAGAGTTCGGTATCCTTTTAAATCATCCCGTCAGCCCTTTCTTGTCAGCTGTGTGGCCAATATGAAGTAAGCCCCCTTCATCAGGCAAACAAGCTTCGAGCCTACAGCTAGCTGTAAGCATTATTTGGAAATTTATCGACAACAATGGCTTAAGGCGAATGATTAACTTCGCCCCGATCTACCCACAGAATTGAAGGAGCTCGCCAGCTCAAATGATTTGCGCCGGAAAAGAATAGCAATTTTTTGAAAACCGATCGATAGCATTCGTATGAATCGTGTCGTTAATCAGCTAGATTTTATTAGTACAGATTGTTCTTAGAATTAGTTGATTTTAAAGTGGATATATTTAATATTTGGGCACATAAAATTGAAGCAAATAAGTTACGAGGTACATTTATAAATGTATGTGTTTTTAAGCCCCAATGATTTGATAATTAATTGTTAATTTGAGGTGTGTCGAAGCTTAGAAGGCAGGGAAAACTTATAGCAACTTGAGCCAGTGGTGCTACGACATCCTCAATTGCGGTAAGTTGTGAGGCTGAAGGGAGTAGGAATGGGAAGGAGATAGAGAATATGAAGGTTGGGAAGTATCTAGCTATGCAGATCTGATCACCGAATAAGGCTACAGCCGTTTCAAGCAACGTTTTGATTCTCAAAAATGGTATTTCACCAGAGTGACGTAGACAGCTTCTACCACTGATCTATTCTATCCTGCCGCTCAACCAAAAATATTTTCTTAAACATTTCCTTAGACTTTAAGACTGAGGCACATTGTTAATTGTTCTCCATAGAATTTGAATCGGGAGCAATATTTACGCAGGCTTAACTCACATATTGGTTAGCACCCTTCAAATCAGCTTTCCTGGTGATACCACCCTTACATTGTAACCAACCGAAGGGTTGGCATGTGAAATATCATCCCTTCTAGCTCTAAGGTGGTGATATAGTGAATGTTGTCATTAATTAATAACCTAATCAACTAAAAGTAAAATTACAATATTCAAACTCACCTTTACCTACATATGATTAAATAATATTATATTAAATTTTAGGAACTAAGAAACTTACAAGAAAACCTTAATAAATCTTGATACTGAGAATATTGAAACACCATAAAATATTTTTATATGCTATGGTTTTTTATAATTGACTAGCTGAAGTACTCGGCGTTGCCCGGGGTAATTAATAGTTTGGAGTAAAGTTTTATAATCTCTAACCCTATCCCCACTCATACCCCTACTCCTACTCCTTACCCCTACCCAGTAATTTTCCTCTTATTATGTACGTCGAGTATGCAAAATTTCAAATAGAGATGGAGTTTCTCGAAATCTCATGTAGAGGCTGAGCTTCTTCTTGTTCTGTTGGTCAAGTTTGGGACAAGTCAGCCCGGGACATTCTTCTTTATATAATAGAAGAATAAGAAAAGAAGAAGGGTTAACAAATCCAAGTTTTTAGTTTCTAACTTCACTCTATGAACCTAACCTCACCTGATTTGTTATGTTTATTTAAAAATCTCCAGGGTATTTTTTTTAATCTGGACTCCCGTGAAAATGGTCGACTGTAAAATGTTTATTTGTGTTTTAAATGTTTCATTAAATTTAAAACTGACGTTGAAATTGACGAATGGTCTCAATTATTTGTTTTTTTCTACGATTAATTTATATTGAACGGAGGTGCATGTGTATATCTGACTACATTACCTTGTGAAGGGAGGTATTTAAAGGATTCGAATATTTATAATGCATTTATTGAATACAATACACTCTTTTTAACTTAAATAATTAAATCATTGAAGAAGACAATATTAACACATCCCAAAATAAACCACGAAACCGAGAAAACAACAGAAATTAAAAAGATTTCAGTCGCATCTGGGACTCAAACCCAGGACCTCTACCTATTCGGGGTAACCGCTTAACCGACTAAGCTAATGAGACCAGTTCAATTTACGCCATTTACACCGATATCATACTTCAAGTTCAAGACTTGTTAATATTACCCTCCATTTTTATAAATCCCATATTATTGGCTGCTATCCTTATGATGATTGTAAAGTTTCATCCCGAACTCAATTGCAATCGGAATAGAGTCTCGGATATAAATACCCGATTTCATTTATATGAGACACCTATGGACTTATTTTACAAGTCTGGAAAGAAATATTCAATTTATTTTTTATAACTTATTGAAGTTTGTAAACCTCATTGTAATATTTAATCATTGAAGAAGATAATATTAACACATCCCAAAATGAACCACGAAACGATCCACGTAATCACGATCAGCTTAGTTGGTTAAGCGGTTACCCCGGATAGGTAGAGGTCCTGGGTTCGAGTCCCAGATGCGACTGAAATCTTTTTAATTTCTGTTGTTTATTCGGTTTCGTGGTTCATTTTGGGATGTGTTAATATTATCTTCTTCAATGATTGAATATTACAATGAGGTTTACAAACTTCAATAAGTTATAAAAAATAAATTGAATATTAAATAATTAAATATCTTATAACACAGTACTGGGACACTGACGGAAGGTGTTGACCCGGACGGCTCTGAGAAACTAATGTGACGAGCCCGGCTCTGCAAGCAGAAAGCTCGGTGACTAACTGGGGATACCAGTGCGGTACGGAGAAATATTTACTAAATAAATAACGCCACACTTTGTTAAATTCATACATTAAAAATATAACTCGGCTTCAGTTACGTCTTTTCATGAAAGCGCATCAACCAAAAAAAGCCCACATGACCTACAAGTTAACAAAGATCACTTTTCTCATTCCAAAAGAACGAAAAAATTTCAACTGTTTAATTCAATTTCAATTGCAAAGTTTTCGAAAATTTACTGTGGTTTTTAAAATACGATCAAAACCTTAAAAATCCTTCGTGACTTTTGCAATAATCATTATTTTTTAATTTTTATTTAAATATGTAGGTACCTATATTAAGATATGCATTCGTTTTTTTAAATTTTATATGAGCCTTGCTTAACTTTTAATCGTCAATCGTATGACCTTGTATTCGCAAAACGCCTGAAAGTGTGGGTACTTTTCTATGAAATATTTGTCAATCGGATGCAATCAAAAAAGTTCTGATGTATTTTTTAACGTCGATTTTAATTGAAAAAAATACATCAATTCATACTTGGAATTTTTATAAATAACAATTTCCAAGAGCTTCGCGGTATGATCGTAAGACATATCGTATAGCGCTGTTTTGCGAAGTGCAAATTAATAATGTAATAAAATCTATAAACATATTCGTCTCTACCTATCA
>JAHDVE020011734.1:0-54537 GCA_022606495.2 Halesus radiatus
GGTAGGAACCCACCACAATTTCATTTCAGAGTGCCACTGATTAATAAGTTTGAGGACTTTCAAATTTGAGGTTATACTAGGCTCCCAATTTTGAAGGTTTGGCATTTGACAGGAGGGATCCTTTGTTGTTTTTTTAACGTTTTTATTTGCATTATATTGAATTGCTTTCAGTGCTTGTTTCTTCTACATGGTTTTGGCATTCATCACCTATATTTAATGACTTTTGATATAAAAATAAGAAAAAAAAGTCTTTGTGAAATAAAATTCCGATTTTACATTTTCCCACAATCTTTACTTCCACTATTAGCTGAGAGAAATGGCGATATTTATTTCCAAGTATGGGATCAAGGTAGAAATATTTTTTCTATTAATTTTGACAAGGGTTTCCTTTTCATCGTAGATATGGATTAATACGTCCTCATTACTTCTAAGATCCATCCAAAAATATAAAAAAAATTCTAAAAGTACACATCTGAAAAAAGATTTCATTTTAGAGTTTGCTGTGGATTAATCCGTCCACTTTTTCATTCCTCAGAAATTTAAATGGGAAATTTGTTCTGTTTCTTGGTTCTAAAAAAAATATTCGTCTGCTCATAATAATAATAAATGTTCAGCTTTTCTATGGCGCCATTTACTGATTAAGATCATCTCAAGGGCGTTTTACATTTTGTTAAAGTTTGTAGCCTTTTTTAAAAAGATACGCCGTTAAAATTTTTTTAAGGATTTAAAAATTTGTTTTCTGACGTCAGCCTAAATGGAAGGTCGTTCCAGTAATGTGGAACGACATTAAAAGCTATCTAGAAATTTAGCAGCATTCGTACGAGAGGGTTAAACCAGTCTGTTTGACGTATCAGATTTGGCTGATCTGAGTGTGAGGTGCCTCTGAGTACGATTGTCCCTCACGCAGAGATCATCCGAGTATGATGGTGCCAGCCCGTTCAGAGTCTTAGTTCTACTACAAAATTATTGTAATTTTGTATCACATTTGCGATTGTGCAAAAAATCTGGATTTATTGCTTAAAGTCCAAAACATTTCGCAGCCCGCGATGTTTAGCAATAATTTGATACGTAAAAATTCACTATCTACATTTCGTGTGGTTTAGGTATGTCCAGGGTAGTCATAGAAAATATAATCAAAGACCATACTGCACGGACTATCAATTTATTTATTTCTGTATATAATACAGAACCATTTTGTATAATATATTTTTTAGAAGTATAATTAATGTGCTTCGTTTGGTGTTTTATAATGTGGAGTGTGAGGTAGGTTTGAAGAGGTGATACTGTGAATGGAGTGTTATATGTGTCGTAACGACGTGAGGTGTTCACGTGGATGTGTTAAATGCAGTATTAATTCATTGCTTTTATGTTTAATTCGTAGAACTCCATTTAATTTTTTAATTTAATGTAAATCAAATTTAATAATGTTATTATTAAGTTCTTCGAGTGTTTTAATTATTGTGACTGCTGTTTCGGCGTTTAAGGCCATTTTCAAACTGTGGTTAATCCACATTGTGACGACTTATTCATAAGTTTTATTTACTCCCACTCCTTTTCAATTTGGACGGGTAATGATTTATTATTGGTAAAACCGATTTAGTTAGAAAAGTCGTCACAATGAGGATTAACCACATTTTGAAAAACACATTAATTTTTTTTTTTTAAATGCAGTATTGATGTGTTATTAGTTTTCTTTTAATTTTTTAGTTTTACTATATGAATTTGAATTAGGTTATAGAATTTGAAAAGAAATACATACATTTGTTTTGTTTGTTTTGGTTACTGTAATCAAAAATAAATTAAAAGGTAGTGATTTAGGGAAATCCTTTAAAAAAGAATGAGCATGTAATTATAGATATTTAGATTAAGTTTGATAATAGGAAAGTATATTGCACAAGAAAAAAGGAAAATTGTCATTTAAATACGGGAAAACACATTATAAATGCAAAAACTTCACAGATTAGGGAATTTCAATTATTTTCTAACTATATCGGTTTTACCGGTAACAAATAATAATTTTAAACACCGACCAAATTAGAATTGGGTGGGAGTAAATAAAATCATAAAAGTAAGTCGTCGCAATGTGAATTAAACACAGTTTGAAAATGGCCTTGAACGCCGAAATACCTCTCACAATAATAAAAACTAAAATACTTTCAGAACTTAATAAAAACATTATTAAATTTGATTTACATTAATTTTATTAAAAAAAATAAATGGAGTTCTACGAATTAAACACAAAAACAATTAATGATACTTCTTCAATTTTTAATTATTAATTATTTTTATTGAGATTTAAAAACCTCATTGTAATATTTAATCATTGAAGAAAATAATATTAACATATCCGAAATGAAAGACGAAACCGGAAAAAAAGAGAAAAAATAAAAAGATTTCATTCGCATCTGGGACTCGAACCCAGGACCTCTATCTTTCCGGGATAACCGCTTTACCAACTAGCTAATGAGACCAGTTCAATGTATGTCATCTTCATGGATATCATATTTCAAATTCAAAACTTTGTCAATGTCATCCTCTATTTTTTAATCCCAAAAAGTAAAAAGTCAATAGATATCTCATATAAATAAAAAAATCAGATATTTATCCGAGACACTGTCTAGTTCGCAATTGTGTTCGTGAAGAACTTTGTAATCATCATAAAGATAGCTGCCAATAATATGGAATAAAAAAATAGAGGATGATATTGACAAAGTCTTGAATTTGAAATATGATATCGATGAAGGTGACATAAATTGAACTGGTCTCATTAGGTAAGTTGGTAAAGCGGTTGTCCGAGAAAGACAGAGGTCCTGGGTTCGAGTCCCAGATGCGACTGAAATCTTTTTATTTTCTGTTTGTTTTTTCGGTTTCACGTTTCATTTAGGTTATGTTAATATTATCTTCTTCAATGATTAAATACTAAAATTAGGTTGTTAAACTTCAATAAAATAATTAAAAATTAAAAAAATTTAATATTCTTATACATTTTCCTTATTACCCGTACAGAATTAGCAGATAAATCACTCTTAGTATTTCTTGAGTTAACAGCCTGCAAAGTGTCTATTTTTGGGTGCTGACCGATAGGGACTGTTCCATAAAAATTATATAATTTCCTCTTTATATTCATTTTTATATATCTAACTATGTAAAAGCCCGATGGGCGTCTAAATAAACAGGCAAGCATCAATTAGTTGTCTGCAGTGAGACCCTGGTGCGCTATTCCGGTTCTTTTTAAGGAAGATTCCTTAATTTTTCCTTAGGGTTAAGGCTTTCTTACTTAACTGTGGTTCCGATACTCTCGGATGACAGCTGTCAGTTGAATTCAGCTAGCGACATTCATCAAAAATGTTAATATTTGCAATGTTTTAACAATAGAATAACTCAATATTAAGTATTTTACCAATTATTTTTAATTAATTTTTGACGGCCTCCATGGTCGAGGGGTAAGGCTCTCGACTACGAAACCGAAGGTCGCGGGTTCAAATCCCGGCGTGCGCAAGTAATTTTTATTTAATTAATTTGTGTTGTTTCACAATTAATTCATTTAAAAATAATATATAGTATATTTGCGCACGTTCCAGAGTGGAAGATACTCTCAGTATCGCCCTGGTGAAAGACCACCATTCAGAATTGAAACGTTGCTTGAAATGGCTTTTAGCTGTGTTTGGTGACCAGATCTGAATAGCCAGGTATTCCTAACCTTCCTCTTCCCCTTCTCCTTCCCCTCCCCAATACCTTCAGCCTCACAACATTCCCCAATTGGTAATGTCATAGTCTCACTGGCTCCAGACGGTTGGGAGCAGTTGGGACTCTTGTGAGGTATTCATATAAAAAAAAAAAATTACGTTATTATTTACTATAAACATAATTAGCCAGTAAACATTATTAAACATGATGTTGACATCTTTGACAATTCACATCAAGCGCAAAATTCAAATGTCACTTTTAGAACTAGAGACAAAAAAATGTCATTACTATCTAATGAGGTAGGTACCTTTTTATAAAACGTGATTCTTCGTTAAAAGGCTTACTTATGGTATTTAAAAATAAAATAAAAATGTATTAAAATGAATTATAATTATAATACAATGATTTTAAAACGTTTTAGTTCAAAATCTCATGTCACTTGAAGATATTTCATCAATTTGTGTATACAAATAATCTCTTGACAATCTATTTAGGATCTTTTTACTATGTCTCACCGGAATTCCTCAGTTAATGAAGAAGTCTTTAACCCTAAGGAAAAACGTAAGGAATCTTCCTTTAAAAGAACGGGAATAGCGCCCCTGTTCTCAACTTAACATCATGAATATAATTTAAGCGAATGCATCGGATACTGGATAGGCCTTTGGAGTAACACCATTTACAACATGACAATCGATCAATCACGTTGGTGTGCACGAAACTCAAATTACGTGAACATCAATCACAAGCTGCCAAGTGTCCTGTGCTTTAATTTTACTAATAGTTGCTATTTCTCCAAGTTTGATTAGCGTTCCGATTAGCAAATATTTTTTCGTATATTCTAAAAGTGTACTGCATTTCTTCAACCTTCGTTTGCGAAATACTGGACGGAAATTAACTTGATTAGTATGATAGTTTGGATGCTTTAGAACAGATGGCTCTAATAGTGATAGTTTTTCATTATGGAAAAAAACATTTTTTTTAAATTTTAAATTATACAGAATGAATATATGAAAATCATCAGACAGTTCGTCCGGGGCCAGTGAGACTATGGCATCTCTAATTGGGGTATGTTGTGAGGATGAAGGTATTGGGGAAGGAGATGGGGAAGAAGAAAGGTGGGGAAGTATCTGGCTATTCAGATCTGGTCACCAAACACGGATAAAGCCATTTCAAGCAACGTTTTAATTCGGAATAAGGGTATTTCACAAGGGCGATACTGACAGTATCTACCACTCTGGAACGTGTCGCAAATATACTGCAAATTATTTTAAATGAACATATTTTGAAATAATACAATAAAACTTACATGCGCACACCGGAATTTGAATCCGCGACCTCCAGATTCGTAGCCAAGGATCGTAACCACTCGACCACGGAGACCGTCAAAACCGATAGGAATTAACAGAAAATAAAAATGACCGAATGTAATCAGGTTTCGATTGCTCAATTGTTAGAGGCACACGTCCCGGTAAGACTAGAAGATTTGAGTACGAATCCCAGTTGTGACCGTTACCTTGTTATTTTCTGTTTATTCTTCTATTTCACATTTTCATTATATCTTCTTCAATGATTAAATAAAAAAAAAAAACATTTTCCAATAGTTCATCTTTTTGCCACCTGCACATACAAAATTATAAATTTGTATTTACCGAAATACCGATATAATTGATGGTAGTGTGTATCGGAAGTCCCGCCTCCCGAAATATTCGAAGCTGCACACTTATTATTAAATTATTGTTGTCTGTTGATATATGTAACAGGCGGTCTGGCGAGCTTGTTCGCACCAGACCGCTCAAACTGAAATAACTGAATACAAGCGTTGGAGCGGGACGGTTGGTGGGAGGGAGACCGACTTGTCAGGCATCTACACGGCACCGGCGGTCCGCGCTTGGTGGAACGCATAAATAGCATGAAAACGCGTCTATCAACTGCCTCGCACAGTACGATGTAAACATTAAAACCACATATAAAAAACCAAAACAAATCTTACGTAAAGTTCTACGCTTGGTGGACCGCATAAATAGCCTGCAAACGCCAGTTTGCGGCAGTTAGAATTCGACCGTCAGCCTGACAAGTAGTCCTCTCTGCCCGCCGCCCGCTCTGACTTCTGAACCACTCGCCTTGTTTCACTCTGACGAATGCTTACCCCCATCGGACTTCTGCCTCGGACTGGACCCAATAAGCAACTGCCTCGGACAAGATTAACAAAAGTCGTTGTCATCAGTACCGTTCCTCCTTGCAAAAGGAACGGTAGGAATGCTATCTCCCCCCCCCCCAGCCTCGCTCCGTAGATTGGGATCAGTCGGCCTCTACAGATCGCTTGTGTACCAGATTACGTCTGGTACAGTAGTGCATAGCGGGTAAATTACATAAAAAATCTGAATTATTTTCAATGCACGCAGAGATTTTCGCAAAACATTTAACTGAAAGTCAATCAATCTCGGAAAATTTTAATTCTGTAACGTAAATAACCAATAAAAACTTCAAAGCATGGACTTGTGAATATAAACAATAATTCATGATGTTTTTTTTCGTGAATATTTCATTTAAATTAGCATTTTAACGCTCCGCCATGCAAATGCGTGTGCTTTGATTTGCGACAGCCGGAAATGCAGACGGTTTTAATCATGATTTTTATAATTCGGCGTTGTCGAGCGGAATGCATTTTAATACAATTATATCAAGTATAGAGCACATTTATGGGAATCACAAGCAAACATCAGTCTTAACAAATTTCTCACACTAGTTGTCGTGACAAAATGTCATAAATATTTTCGAAAGTGTAAATAACCGCGTAGAATCTTCCCCTTTGACAAAAATGGAAATAAATATCAATCTGCGTCTATTTACAAACCGAGAAACTTTCCATATTCCTTTACAAAGAACCAATTTCATTTTCAATTTCAATTTCATCAATTTCATCTGTGCAGAAACGGGCGGTCCGTTTGATAGATTCGCCTATCTTAACAAATGGGTTGCAATCTTTGGAGCACAGACGTCGGGTGGGAATGCTGTCCTTGTTCTACCGGTATTTTAATGGAAGATGCTCCGAGGAACTAGCGTCATTGATCCCTTCGGCACCGGTGCATAGTCGGGAAACACGCCAAACGCGCGCCCAACATTTGCACACGGTTGACATTTGTCACATGAGAACGGGTCGCTTCTACGACTCGTTCTTGTGTTCAACACCTCGGCTGTGGAATGATCTGCCGGCCTCTGTGTTTCCTTCATCCTATAACATGGGTCTCTTCAAGACCCAAGTTCACTCCTTCCTATCCTCTAAAAGACCCTCCACACAGCATCCCCAAAGATGATATAAGCCTTGAGGGAAATTATTTCCTCCTTGGTCTCCTGTGTGGAGTTACTGTAAAAAACAAAAAATATTCTCCCAACCTCTTGTGCAAATGTGTCTACTGTATAAGATCCACCGTAATGGCAAGATGTTTTAAATTATATCGATGAATTTAAAATATGTACCGAGTGTTCACCGCTTTATAAATATACATTGATATCTACATGTTTCGAAAGTGATGGTCCTTTCATCGTCAGGAATAAAATAAAATAATATTTTTTATTTTATTTTTCATGTGACACCTGACAGAGTACAGGGGAACTATATCGCCACCCGGTTGGGAAAAGTTGTGAACCGGATCAATGAGGGGGATGTAGGAATAGATTTGTTGATACGGGCCTTTTAGGAAGAAAAGACAGATGCCGGTAGCTCGTTCTACATACGAGCCCATTTAAAATGACCCGAAATATAAATATTTAGGTGGTACACCCAGAACTTTTCAAAAAATCTCAAATCTCTTACACCTAATCTAGTATTTCTACCTTATTCTACACTTATCTCTTTCTGAAAGCCTTAATCATTGTTTTGTATTCACTCGACCTAAACTTTATTGTATATTTATTGTTGTACAACTTTACTGGATTGTTGATATTTGTTCTGTGTTATTCTTATTAATTTGTATGTTAACCCTCTCTCGTATACCAACATAATTGTTATTCCTTTCTAGCTAGTAGTATTTGTAGGCAGAAGCGAGACAAAGGCCTATTTCTCAGTGTCGTTTGGCAAGTTCATCACTCTCGAAAGGGTTGAAATATGCACCCATAGGTATATACGATCCTAAATACCCATCCCTTGTTTGAGTCAGCTACGAGGTGTGTTCAAAAGAAAAGGTGAATTTTGAATTTTCGCGGGGCTGTGAAGATTCGATTATCGATTTTTTTTGTTATTTTGGTAAACATATGTTTATCATATGTTAGCATTATCAGCCATTTTGGATCAGTGATTTATTTTTGACAACTGGAAAGGTTAGTCACGTTTTTGGGTGTTCTTCGATTTTTTATTTAGGTTCGTTTTCTGAGGCATCATCAGTCCGATTGAAGTGAAATTTTAGATTTGCTTTATTTTCTATGTCCTCATCAGCATTTCTTCAAAAAAAATTGATTCTTTTTAGAAAAAAAATGTTAATAATTGTTAATCCTATGGAGGAATTTTCAGTTTTGGTCGGAACTTGATAGCCATTTTTTGGGACATCATCAGTCCGATTAAAGTAAAATTTTAGATTTGCTTTGTTTTCTATGTCCTTATCAGCATTTTTTCAAAAAATCCAAAAAATCGATGTTTTTCGATTTTTTACTAAAATAATAAAAAGTTAAAAATCGAAGAACACCCAAAAACGTGACTAACCTTTCCAGTTGTCAAAAATAACCACTGATCCAAAATGGCTGATAATGCTAACATATGATAAAAATATGTGTACCAACATAACAAAAAAAAATCGATAATCGAATGTACACAGCCCGCGAAAATTCAAAATTCTCCTTTTCTTTTGAACACACCTCGTATATTTTCGAGAGGGATTGTTTTTGTTTTGACTTCATATATTTATTCATTAAAAATGTCTTTGCCGTCTGGATTAACACGTTTTTGTGTAATTATTTTCTGAATATGAATTGTACGTCTGATTTGTTGACCATTCACAATGATTGCTTTGACCCCACTCGCACTGTAGACGAAGGCCACTAGAAATTGTAAATATGTTTATATTGTTATTTTTATTCTGAGATCTTGTTAGATTCATATAATACGCCTTAATTAGAAGTAAACTGAAATATAGAAGCACTATTTAGATTGCATATTATTAAAAATATGAAAACACAGTTGAACCTGTTAAATTTTTTAATTAATAATGTTCTTTTAAATGTGGTCTTCCTGACAATTTTAGGTCATTCAACGTACTTCTTGAATAGTTTTATTCGTAACCTCGGGATTTTTGTCTTTCTTTGAAAAAATAAACTGTAAATGATGTCACAAAGTGATTTTATCCTTAATTGAAGAATTAAATTACAAATACTTAGGCAAAAGATACGTGCTACATAAAAATATAAAAAAACCCACTCACTGACCTCATAGTACGAATAGACGAGAGTTATAATAGCAGAACATTTTTGACGACAAAAATATCTATATTACCACACTCTATATTATAGTATATATTATATATATTTTAAATGTGCCACTATATATACTCGTATATATATAGTGGGACATTTAAAATAGGGGGCTAAAGAAGGAAACACATTTTTGTATTGAGGTGGAATGTGTTATGGCGTCTTAAGGGGAACGGCTGCGGTGCCTGTTTCATAGAAAGCTGAATTTTGGATTGGAGGCCAAAATACCCATCCAAACTGAATGAACTCTATTTTTTAAATTAAAGGTTTAGTAAATATCTAGTACGGATGAGGAGTATTTTATTTAATTTTTTAAGTATGTGCCATGAAAAAAATCAATTTTCATAATTCTAGAGGCAGCTTAGAAAATTATTTGAGGGTTTGTCGTAATTTAAAAAAAAAAGTCACTTTTGCTATGTAAGTATGATTACATATAAAAAAATATAAAAATAAAATATTTAAAAAAAAAGGTTTTTTCGGGTCGATGTTTTAAATTCTGTATGGCAAATTTGTGTTCCACCGTAAATTTGTCGTTATTAATTTAATTTAAAATCCACCATAATGCTTATTTTAATATTTAAAAATAAAATTAATTTTATATTTTATTATATGTATTTTCAAAGCAGATGCGTTAGAATTTTTTTTAAATCATCGTTAGCCCCTAAATATTTATTAAAGATGCCTCTAAAATCTATAAAAAAAACTAAACTATTTACTAAACCTTCAATTAAAAAAAAATAGAACATTCAGTTTGGATGGGTATTTTAGCCTCCAATCCAAAATAAAGTTTTGTGTGAAACAGGCACCGCAGCCGTTCCCCTTAAACAATTGGATTTTAACACATTTTTTTCATTTCTGCTTAAACATAACGTAGTATCGAGATGACCGTGAATTATATAATCTAAACATATTAAATAAATCAATTGCTTTACAATTTAAGGTGAATTAATCTTGAAGTATTCAAATACGTGATATGATCTAAGATGGTAACGTAGACCATATTTAAAATACCATTTTTAGCAATTTATTTTTAATGGATCCAACGATGTTTTCTCACGTAAGTGAGAACTAACTAACTAACTAACCATCACGCCGTTTCCCAGCAGGGGTAGGCAGAGAGGACAGACCACCAAACAACTCGATCTTGGCATAAACTTCTTGCTTCATTCACATTCATACATCGTCTCATACATTCTCTTCTATTATTCCGACTTCTGGCATGGCCCGACTCAAGTATTTGATTCACTTGATCGTGCCATGTCTTCCTCGGACGTCCCCGGCTTCTTCTTCCATTAACATTCGCGTCATACATTCTTCTTACACTCTTTTCTTCGTTCATTCGCTCCACATGCCCAAACCATCTAAGCGTACCTTTCTTAATCTTACTCATTACGCTTACATCAGCCTTGCATTCTTTACGAATTTCAATATTTTTCACACGATAACACATGGTTTTTACCAGACATTCGTCTCAGAGATCTCATTTCTACGGCATTCAGTTTACTTTCATCCTTCTTCTGCCAATTCCATGCTTTACCGCCATACATCAGGGTTGGTATCGGCACTGCTTTGTGGACTGCTAGCATCGCTTCTTTGGACAACTTTTTGTTAGCGCCAACCGCGTTCGGTCCTCCGTTAATGGATTTTCCTGCATTCATCCTTCTTTCAATATCCCTATCAGTCTTTCCATCTCTTGTAAACATACTTCCCAAATATAAAAACTCATCGACCAGCTCCATAAGTGAGAACATATGTAAAAACCCAGTATTAATATAAAAATACGAAAATCTTTTCATTGAGCATAACATGTTTTAAAAATGGAGTAAGTAGTTACGGTGTTTGCTGGAATTTTCGAACATCCTCCATTCTAACCATTCCATTGATCAAACAACCCTTTAAAATATGGTCTATTAGTTCACATTGTAGAAAAGAGAATAAAATACAGCAATGTTTTTGAGATTTGTGATTTTAGGTTTTTGTTCCTTAGGAATTGTTAAGCCCTTCGCGTGGATTTTATGACACGAAAAGCACTTATGGAGACACTGATGGGTTCTGGTAATATTGATGTTATTTCTTTTTTATATAAATAATATACGATGTAACTTTTTTTCCAATGTGTAAAAGAGTTTTCTGTTATTTTTTCGCAAATTGTGTCACTTACCATAAAAAATGATTATGGTAGCAGTAACCATCGTCAAGCTTAAAAACTGGTACTCCCTTATAATAATAATAATAATAATAATAATAATAATAATAATAATAATAAAAACAATAATAATAATAATAATAATAATAATAATAATAATAATAATAATAATAATAATAATAATAATAATAATAATAATAATAATAATAATAATAATAATAATAATAATAATAATAATAATAATAATAATAATAAAACAATAATAATAATAATAATAATAATAATAATAATAATAATAATAATAGTAATAATAATAATAATAATAATAATAATAATAATAATATAATAATAATAATATAATAATAATAATAAATAATAATAATAATAATACAATAATAATAATCAGACCATTTCTATAGCGCCGCTTTTGTGAGAAATCACCTCAGGGGCGCTGTACAAATATTACTTCCTATTCTTATATTACGTCTATCCAACGAATTTATTATTATTATTTAAAAAAAAATAATTACATTTATTTTCTCTTTTTGGACAGGCTATCATTACACATTATTTATAGACCATATAAAGAGATGCAGTTAAATTATCAAAACTAAATTTAATGTTAAACTGAAAAAAAAAAGCTAACTGTATTTATTCCTTACGATATATTGCAAGACGCTAACACAAATGAAAGAGTGATTGTTTCCATTATATTCAAGAATGTATTTAAGCTAAGACAATGAATTGTTATCCATATTTTTTAGGATAAATAACACAGAATACTCTTAAAAGGGTGGAGCGGCGGGGGAGGATGGTGGCCGGTGGGATTGATCCATAGGGCCCTCAAAATCTTCTTTGTCTTGGTGACGCCCCTGGGCGGCGTGACGGGACGGTTGGTGTTGGTCTGCACGTACGCCAGGCGCTTGTCAGCCGGCTTCAGGATCCGGAAGGAGCACTTCAGCGTGTCGTCCACTGACATCACTGCTCCTGCATTATCGAATTCCCCGAAGTACCAGTTGCTTCTTGGCAAAGAACTCATACCCGTCCTCTACCACCGGATGCACCCGGCAGATCAGGTCAAAGTCGAGCTTGTTGAGGAACTTGGCCACTATCTCAATGACGAAGGTAAAGGCTCGTTCTTGCCCCAGCTGGCGGTGTCCTTGTTGGGGTCCCAGCATTATCTGCGAATAATCGGGCTTTTTGATGATACAACCAACTTTCAGTTTTATGTTTTTGATCAGTGATCTAGTGGACGCAATCTGTTAGCTTTTTTTATATTGCGAGGCTAAAAGTATTGAGGAAGGGAAGGAGATGGGTAAGAAGGAGGGCGTAGAAGTACCTAGTTATTAAGTCTGGTCACCAAACACGGCTAAATCCAATTCAAGCAACATTTCGAATCTGAATGGTGGTCTTTAACCAGGGCGATACCGAAAGTATCTGCCATTCTGGAACGTACTGCAAATATACTATATAATATTTTAAATGAATAAATTGAGAAATAACACGATTTAATTAAATAAAATTTATTTAGGCACGCCGGGATTTGGACCCGTGACCTCCGGATTCGTAGTAAAAATCGTTCTTGTAACAGGATAAATAACGTACTTGAAGTACCTTTGTGTAAAACTAGGCTTGCGCAGAGACATGCTTTTTTTATTGCTCCTAAAACTTTTAATTTTCTATCTACAGAATGTAACTGTCCAAACATATTATCTTTAAACACTGTTACATAACGCAAATATCCCATAAATACTAGCCGCTCGTTAGATTAGCACCCCTAGCGGCAAAATAAACACCACTCGCACTCGAGTTCCGGTTCCCCCACGCTCGCTGCACTCCACCATTCTCTCCGTGGACTTGGCCTTGACAACATCCTCCCCGAGGTGCACCATTCACCGTGGACCTGACCATGGATTACTACCCGGACACACGATAGACGTTCGACTTCACCATGTCCGAGCCACATTATCCCCAACCGTGAGCTGTATCTTGCTTATTCCCCTTTCTTTGTGTTGTAATTCTATTTCAAGTCACATTTAAGTATGCACGTTCGAAGAGAACTTTCCAGAGAGAATCAGAGAGATTACCCGTAACATTATTTGTAATATTTAGGTTAGCCTGTTCCCCTTGTGTAATCTTACTATGTCTGTGTCCTTTTCGAGTAAACTTCTGAGTTTTGAAAGCATCTGAGTGTTTTAATTGATAAAGTCTCGAGTCACAATCCCCAATTATAAGACCGCCTGTCGATTCACGATCCTGAAGAAGAGTTCCGAGGCCTGCCGATTGCGAGCTAGTCGTAGGTCCCGAGTTCCCTGGAAGAAACCTATCTCAGGGTACACACACACACACACACACACTGTCTCACTCAAATTCACCTTCCTAACCTCCCTCCTCACCTTCTCCCGCATTCCCGCGTTCCCCGCTCAAATCCAATGTATTACACTTGTCATGGTATTAAGACCGCCCGTCTTTAAATGTTAACAACACATACAAAAATGAAATAAAAAACTGGATTAAAACCTTTTCCTGATATAACTGCATATTTTCCCCAGTTTTTTTTCTTTGTTTTCGATTTGTTTTCTTATCTAACTTAAAATCTTTTATTTAACTAACCTTCAACATCCATGTATTAAAACAAATAAACCAATATACTGCAACTAACTGATACCAGGTATACACACGCACTGGCCTTGCCTATGTGGGATTTTTAGTTTTATATACATTACTCATAGGTTGTTCAGATGTATTTATAATTTAATGTAAAAAAAAAAAACAACAACAAAATATTTATAATCATTGTACCTTATTTGTGTGAATGTATGTTTCAAAAAATGAATTAATAAATAAAATAAATAAATAAAGTAGCCGACGACCTTAATCAAATTTGGTTCAAGCGTTACCATTATATTATCTTTTCCTATATCCATCCTTGTCCTTAACACATTCTGACACCGCGCCTCGCGCGTTGCGCCATCTGTTCCATTTCCGGTCTAAAACAGACGCAGCCATGTGGTTTTGAATCGTTTCTAGCCTCAGCGCTAGACACTGTCACTGTTCGGCAGTTTGAATAGATCCGTCATTCATACCGGTCGTTAGAAGCGTTTTGTCATTGTCGTGCATAAAGCAGCGTTTACGTTTACGTTTACGTCCATACGAAATTTTTCCGCATGTAAATACTAATTTAGTTCGCCATAATAAATAAAAAATTACATATTCCTAATAAATAAAATATTACACATTCCTCTTTCTCGTTTTCTTTCTGAAAAAAAACAGTAAATTATGATGTTTATACAATATTATGCTCATGTAAACACTCCTTTAGTTCGCTCAACCCTTCAGTCAGATGTTCTCAGCATGGCATTAATATGTACGAATTTTAGTTAGCAATGAACGTGTAAAAAATTAATTACTTAAAGAAAATCTATATAAATTAACAGGAGTGGTCGTTTTCGGCACTTTAGAAGCCCCTCGAAAAATATTTTTAAATAAACATTTTTTTAAGTTAATCTCTGGAACCATGTGTAATCAACCTGTTCTGAAAGACATTTTGACATAATGTTTATTCAAATAATCTCACTCTCTGACGGTCTGGTGAGAAACAAACATTTGACTCGCTACTTCGCAGAAAAGTTCCACAACGGACTGCGCTGCAAACTGTCATCTTACTTTAGCGAACTTTCCTTTTCTGCTAAGTGTTTGCAGCGGCGCGTGAAATGTTCGTTCTCTACCGGATCGTCAGTAAGCGGGCTAAGCTAAATGGTGCCTGCAAACAAGCTACCACGTGGCAGCTTTGATTTTGTAATATCTATGCAAAAACACAAAAAGATAAAATAAATATTGTCATTCAAAAAGATAAATAAAAGATCATTGAAGAAGATAATATTACCACATCCCAAATGAACCACGAAACCGAAAAAACAACAGAAAATAAAAAGATTTCAGTCGCATCTGGGACTCGAACCCAGGACCTCTACCTATCCGGGGTAACCGCTTAACCAACATAGCTAATGAGATCATCGGGATGAAACTTTGCAATCAGCATAAGGATAGCAGCCAATAATATGGAATTTATAAAAAATGGAGGATAATATTAACCAGTCTTGAACTTGAAGTATGATATCGGTGTAAATGGCGTAAATTGAACTGATCTCATTAGCTAAGTTGGTTAAGCAGTTACCCCGGATAGGTAGAGGTCCTGGGTTCGTGTCCCAGATGCGACTGAAATCTTTTTATTTTCTGTTGTTTTTCGGTTACGTAGTTCATTTGGGATGTGTTAATATTATCTTCTTCAATGATTAAATATTACAATGAGGTTTACAAACTTTAATAAGTTATAAAAAATAAATTGAATATTTTATTTCCAGACTTGTAAATTAAGTCAATAGATGTCTCATATAAATAAAAATCGGGTAGGTATATCCGAGACTCTATTCTGATTGCAATTGAGTTCGGGATGAAACTTTGCAATCATCATAAGGATAGCAGCCAATAATATGGAATTTATAAAAAATGGAGGATAATATTAACAAGTCTTGAATTTGAAGTATGATATCGGTGTAAATGGCGTAAATTGAACTGGTCTCATTAGCTAAGTTGATTAAGTGGTTACCCCGGATAGGTAGAGGTTCTGGGTTCGAGTCCCAGATGCGACTGAAATCTTTTGATTTTCTGTTGTTTTTTTCGGTGTCGTGGTTCATTTGGGATGTGTTAATATTATCTTCTCCAATGATTAAATATTACAATGAGGTGTACAAACGTCAATAAGTTATAAAGAATAAATTGAATATTAATAAAAGATTTACTGCTCCACCAACAATTAGTAGTCAGATATGGAATTTTCGCATCAAGATATATTATTTTATTTTTGCGAATACATAATGTTATTTTCTGCTTTCTATATAACATTACAGAAATTCTTGACTCCGAAATATTTCATTTATGATTTTTACTCTCACGGAACGCCCCGAGCATATTTCGCATTTTATTTATTAAATACCGTAATGAAATACCACATCACTGAATTAGTAAGTGGCTAGAAGTGTGCTGTGAAGTAAGCTCATCTTTTACTTACTTCTTGTGAAATTGATCAAATATTTTAAAATACTGAAATTCTTACCTGTACATATAAATAATTTAACTCTGAGGATCAGGAGTCGTGTCGTCAGGTCGTATGCACGGCGACTTCAGTTTTCTTTCAAATCGGAAGAAATCACACTTCTAAGGATTACCTGTTCAGTGCTTTCATCCAAATATGTAGAAAACCCTAATAGGCAATTTAAGATTCATTTCATTCTTAAAAAAAAGAGTTTTTTTAATTCGCTTTAAACCTCCGCAAATCTAGAATTACCCTCAGCACGCTAGAAGCATAATTTATTCTAAATATTCATTTCAGCGACGTTCTCAACCCGTAAACCGAAAAATAATTAATTCACGGCGTTTCCGGAGAAACATGAACTGGATATTTGTTATTTTGCCATAAATATTCCACCAAATCATTCTTGATCCGCACTTTGCTAACATCACGGTCTGTTGGAGGTCTCCAAAGGTCTAAATCGCAGCATTGGGTGGCTAAATATATCATTTGACCATGTTTTTTTTATATTTTTTTTTTATATGAATACCGCACAAGAGTTCCAACTGCTCCCAACCATGTGGAGCCAGTGAAACTATGCCATCCCCAATTGTGGAATATTGTGAGGCTGAAGGTATTAGGGAGGGGAAGGAGAAGGGGAAGAGGAAGGTGGGGAAATACCTGGCTATTCAGATCTGGTCACAAACACGGCTAAAAGCCATTTCAAGCAACTTTTCAATTCTGAATTGTGGTCTTTCACCAGGGCGATACTCAGAGTATATTTCACTATAGAACGCGCGCAAATATTATATATATATATTTTTTAAATGAATTAATTGTGAAATAGCACAAATTAATTAAATAATAAATAATATTTTTTTTTTTCTAAAACAAGAAGAAGGTTGGTACAATCCCACACGTCCCATATGGTTATACACATTGTACATAGATAGAGGTTCCAACAAAATGTATACGATTTTCCTTTTCTTCATATTGTGGAGGTCATAGTGGGATGCTGAGGTTATACGTATTGTAGTCGACGGCATCGGGAGTCGCTTGGTTCAGCACAGATGTGCCACAAGGAAATTGATGAAGGGGGTATTCTTCTACGAGTGCAAGCAATGATCGTCAAATAACCTAACTAAAACGTCACCTCCACCAAATGAGTACTGGGCGTTAACACCAAATAAGGTTAATAAAAAAAATGTTGTCTGTCAGAATTTTATTCAGGAGGAGTCCTGGAAACGGACCACTTCCGGTATCATTTACAGCTTAGCTGAATAGAGTCTGGATAGGCAGGCGTGGCGACTTTGCTAAAATGTACCGGTGTATAAAAAACAGGCTAGGCCCTAACGAATAACAATTTTTTAACATATTTATTTGCTTTACACGTCTTCATTGCACTCACATTGATGCATATATTCATATTTTTTCCTCATAACACCAACCAGCACCTATCAAACACATATACATCATTGTTTTTATAATATTTGTTTTTCTCATCTCTTCATAAGTACTTTTATATTGTACTCAAATTATCTGGTATACGTAAACAATTACTCTGTACTTTTTCTTATCTCTTTTAACTTAACTATTAATACTATACTCAAATTATCTCTCAATTTTTTTTTCTATACTATTCTTCACATCTCTTTATACTTTTTTCTACATATATTATATTACCATTCTATGTCAATACTAGTTTTTTGCCCTTCTATTTGTGTATAATGGAACTAAATATGAACTAAACTTGTCGATTTGACTGTCCTAAAACGGGATTTGTTCCCAGTTGAGCATTCAAAGGTTTCTTACATTTTATTGTTTAATAATGTGTGTGTTTAAAATAATTAAAATAAATAATTCAAATCTACACTAGTAATAAGTAATTAATTTTATTAAAAAGGAAATTTAATCATATTATTGAGAGAAAGGTCGAGTCTGTCAAGGGAAAAAAATATGAAACGATTTTCTGACGGCCTCCATGGTCCAGGGGTAAGACTCTCGACTACGAATCCGAAGGTCGCGGGTTAAAATCCCGGCTGTTTCATTAATTAATTTAAAAAATAATATATTGTACATTTTCACACCTTCAAGAGTGGAAGATACTCTCAGTATCGTCCTGGTGAAGGACCACCATTCAGAATTGAAATGTTGCTTGAAATGGCATTTAGCCGTGTTTGGTGACCAGATCTGAATAGCCAGGTACTTCCCCACCTTCCTCTTCCCCTTCTCCTTCCCCTCCCCAATACCTTCAGCCTCACAACATTCCCCAATTGGGATGCCATAGTCTCACTGGCTCCAGACGGTTAGGAGCAGTTGGAACTCTTGTGCGGTATTCATGTAAAAAAATATATTTGAATTATAAGTGGGTGGGGTAAATGAACTAATATAAGTAAGTCATCTCAACGTGGCCTAACTACGGATTGAAAATTGATTTGTACGCCGAAACAGCTGTTAAAGTAATAAAAAGAAACTAGAATACTCGCAGAACTTAATAATAACATTATTAAATTTGATTTTCTTTTTGATGGATTTTAGGAATTAAACACGATAACATTTAATATGTTTAATATGCATATTATTTAAAAAAAAATAAATGGATGTGTTATAGTTTAATACAATGATAGCAATTAAATATGCATTATATATAAGATTATCGAGCCTGTAAGGATTGGTAAAATGCATTGAACATATTGTTTGGTATTACAGATGATGAACCGGTGAATGCATTTACTTAGCCATAAATTATAATAATGGATTCTCTTTATTTGATGATAAGGTAGAGCATTGAATAAAAAATTGTACAGCGCCCTTGAGGTAATTTTTTCACAAAAACGGCTCTGGACAAATCAATAAAATATTTCAATTATTATTTAACATAAGAAAAAGCAAATAACATCTTTACGTGAGGTCAATCGAGAGCCATGACTTTAAAATTAGTGAAAAATTTGTCATTTCGTAAAATTTATAACAATTTGTTGACTTGTTGAATCGTTGGTTTCAAGGATTCGTTTGCCATACTTATGTGCTTTTCAAATGTACATTTATAATTAAAGATGTTAAACAAAACAAAAACACACAATTGGGAACATACGTGCCTTTTTTGCAACAATAAAAAAACGCTAAAATTTTTTGACTTATGACGTTTTCATTGTCAGGAGTGAACGGGGTTGGAAATAATATTATGATCTTTACGCATATATCAAAAAGTTGTGTATTTATAGAATTTAGAATCCAGTTTAAATACGGATGAGAAGTATTTCCCTAGAGCTGCTGTTGCTGCATGAGTATTTTTTTTAAATATTCGCCAACAGTTGTCATAAACAGTCTCCATACCAAGAGCAATGTATTTTTAAAATTATTTCCAACCATACAA
The DNA here is from genome assembly GCA_022606495.2 of Halesus radiatus. Taxonomy (NCBI): domain Eukaryota; kingdom Metazoa; phylum Arthropoda; class Insecta; order Trichoptera; family Limnephilidae; genus Halesus; species Halesus radiatus. Next base: position 19,741 of record JAHDVE020011734.1, read on the forward strand.
CACTTGACGGTGCCTGGGATCCCAATAAAGTTAAGCACGGAGAAATACGGCAATATCCCCTATAAACAAATATACTTACTAAATTAAACCTATTATTGAGATTATATCCTTCGAACCCTTGTGTGAATAGTATCACATTTGAATTAGGTACTGTCAATTTGTATCCATCTCAATTTGTATCCATCTCATTTTGCATCCATCTCAATTTGCATCCATCTTAATTTGCATCCATCTCAATTTGCATCCATCTAATTTGTATCCATCTTAATTTGTATCAATCACAATTTGTATCCATCTCATTTTGCATCCATCTAATTTGCATCCATCTCAATTTGCATCCATCTTAATTTATATCCATCTCATTTTGCATCCATCTCAATTTGTATACATCTTAATTTCCATCCATCTCAATTTGCATCCATCTTAATTTATATCCATCTCAATATGTAGCCATCTCAATTTGCATCCATCTCAATTTGTATCCATCTCCATTTGCATCCATATCAATTTGCATCCATATCAATTTGCATCAATCTCAATTTGTATCCATCTCAATTTGTATCCATCTCAATTTGTATCCATCTCAATTTGTATCCATCTCAATTTGCATTCATCTCAATTTGTATCCATCTCAATTTGTATCCATCTCAATTTGCATCCATCTCAATTTGTATCCATCTCAATTTGTATCCATCTCAATTTGTATCCTTCTCAATTTGTATCCATCTCAATTTATATCCATCTCAATTTGTATCCATCTCAATTTGCATCCATCTCAATTTCTATCCATCTCAATTTGTATCCATCTCAATTTGTATCCATCTCAATTTGCATCCATCTCAATTTGTATCCATCTCAATTTGTATCCATCTCAATTTGTATCCATCTCAATTTGTATCCATCTCAATTTGTATCCATCTCAATTTGTATCCATCTCAATTTACATCCATCTCAATTTGTATCCATCTCAATTTGCATCAATCTCAATTTGTATCCATCTCATTTTGCATCCATCGCAATTTGTATCCATCTTAATTTGCATCCATCTCAATTTACATCCATATTAATTTTTTAAATATTCTTTTCTGACCAGCTTAAGTCGCTTTTCGGTCCTCTGTGGGGCCCCACCTTGTGGGCGTGCTCTTTCTTACCCCGCTTAGCCAAATTAATAAATCATGCTTTTACGCTGCCACCAATTTGACACGGGAAATAATGTTTGCTTAGCCTCTGAACACGCACGCTGAGGGAGTTATGTCCCCTTAAGGGTTTTTGCGTTTTTTCCAACGTTAAAAATATCCCTGTCAACTTAGCTATTTCTGAAAAGTGGAATAGACAAATAATACGACTTGACAGTTTTTTATTATGCCATTTTCGTTAAATATTACTCCAGAGAAGTTTTACGAAGCAAGGAAATAACTTTAAACATTTGTTAAATTACCTTTGACCTATGTTATACCTGTGTGTGCATTTGTGTTAAAAATATGCTTTAATTCTATTACCACTGCAAAAAACCTCTTGACCTTCGAGTTGAACATATAACATAACTTGGCATACATATAGATGATCCCCTCATATGAAAACGTCATGTCATAAACCTAACAATAAAACTGAAGAAACTTATTTATTTCTACTAAAATGTAAGACTTAATATTGTATTAAATAAATAACGGGGGCAAGTTTACTGTGCACTTATACAATTATCTCTGGAAAGTGGTATTATCAGTAGGGTTAATGCCACTAACACTTGCTTGGAACCTCTAATTAAAATTCCGAAATAATTTCTGAAATTTATCCCTAAAGTCCCTTTAAGGACGAGCACCGAAGTTATTTTTACGAAGGAACTAGACATTCTCAACTTGAAACAATTACAATAAAATAATATCCCATGGCAGCAATTTACCAATGTCCATATGTTCGAAGAAAGGACAATTACTAGAACCCTAAGGCAGTCACATAAAATCCTTTAATATCTCAGCCTATAAAACCGCCCATGGGCAAAAAAGTTTTAAGTAGAACGCCATTAACGGGAGTCGGGTCATTTGCAGACAGCGAAATAATATTTATTCTCCATATGACCCAACTCCCTTACAAAATGGACATAGTTAATGTAAGCAGAAAATACATATATATATCAAAAACACTGCGGGAAAGGCAAACACGTCCGACACAAAAATGAAAAGCTCTTTTAAAAGCAAAATCCATCACTCACCTTAAATTGCAAGTTTAATTCAATCTTATCATGCAGGTACTATATATACTATATTACAAAATCGTCATATAAGACTGGGTAGCTTAAAAACCACTTCGTAAATTGGGATGGGCAGTACACTAAAAAGTAAATAAAAATATTCAACTGAAATAATAAATACATGATAATAACGATTTATTATCTTATTTTATAACAAGTAAAACATAATGATTACCTCACTGGGATTTCCCATGCTGAGGATTTCATTTACAAAATGTAAAATTAAATTATATTAAATTGATAAGATTGCTGAAAAAAACATATTGTTGGGTGAATTGTTTTAAGTGCAGTGAAATGGTTTCGGTGTTAATCTGTATTTGGTGTTCATATATTTTCAATTTTATTTAAATTTTTTTTCATTTTTTTTCTATTTATTTCGTGTTTTAATTTTTTATTTCTATCACATAAACAAAACAAAAACCTGAGAACACTATTTACAAAATTTACTGATTTGGCATGCTAAGAGACGATTCACATGGAATTTGTTAGACAAACTGTTCAGAATAAACAAGAAAAGTGGAAGTGCACTTTTTTTTAAATGTAAACAACTGCATATAGCCAGTCATCCCTAATTGAGTTGTTGAGAGGCTGAAGGGAGTGGGATACGAAGAAGATGGTGGTTTTTTAGTCTATTTATCTCATCTCCAAATGTCAAGAGATGTTACAAATTTAGGTTTATTCTTTTATAAAGATTGGCATGTACACAATCCAAGGTTATTAATAACCTGATAATATTAAAAATCTTCCTATAACCATTATTACAAGCAGAAAATGTTATATATAATGAGGTTGTTTCCTACAACGAAATTTCACGATATTTATAAATGTATCATATAAGGGCATGCCGAGGACATAACTTTTAGAATTTTTGGAAAACACCGAATAAAACCGAAGATATAAGCCGTCAAAATGTTGATATTTTAAAAGAATTATTCCAGTCAATCGAGATAAGTGTATTACGTCACGGTTCGTAAATTGACTGGCATGGCAGCATGCCGTACTACCATTCGAATTGTGAATTATGTCAACTGAGTTATTCCTCGTGATATCACGGGTGTTTTGATCGGCCGTTTTACGCAAGTTTACTATGAAAGCTCAACCATGTCATTTTTGGAGAATTTTGCTGTCGCTATTAATTCTTTAAAAATGACACATTTTTAGAAAAAAATGGAGAAAGCCATATTATGCAGAAATATAAAATGATTAACGGAGGATTAAACTTGAGACACCTGGGTGGAAACCCATCTCTTTACACAACTCGGCCACCAGCCCTGAGTAAAATCTGATTGCTGGTCTTTCACCAGGGCGATACTAATTGTATTTACGACTAAGGGATCTCAGTTTACACTCTCGTTCATTCTAGATTTTTGCAAAGTATTAATGTTCTAGGTATTACGATTTTAAGAATACCCGTGAAAATTTACATTCCGCGTAATAACTAATTCAGAGGTAATTGCCCTTAGGCTAATGCTTCCCTCAGTCAATCAGATTTCTATTCAGGCGTCGGGCCTGCGGTGGGCAAACGGTGGTTCGCCGACTCCTGGTTCTTTTTAAAGAGTGAGAGAAGTTTCGAAACTGAAAACAATCGAAAAATATTAAGGATTTTTTCAAACGAGTGAACACGAAAAGAACTCGAATAAATTTTGAATTTTTTTTTAAGTAATTAATTCTAAATTAAATATCGGTGCCCTTTTCATAGTTAAATAATTCTCAAAGTTAATTTCACACAAATGAAATTTCTAATTTGTAGGCGGGTATGGATACCGCCGCCCCGGGAACCATTCATTGGATAACAGATGAACAAACACCTCTGCCATAGGTGACACCAAGTGAATTAGCAGGGGTATATGGGTTCATGGTGGTGAGGTTTGTGGGAGATCCTTTTACCTCTCCAGCTGGACTCTCTCGACCCATTGCCTCGCACTGCAGTGGGAGGGATGGATTCACACGCCCGTTACTCCTAGACACACTTTCCCATCCCCCATACTTTCCATTCTAAAACTCCCCTCTTTCTCTATCCCTAAAAAAACACAGGGATGACACAGTGTATTTAATGTAAAAAAATATCCCCAGCTTCAGCAAATAATGTTGATGCAATTTATAAAGACAAGGGACATCCAGAAAGTAAGGTTACAAGGGCTCTTGAGGGCGGGGGAAATTTTTTGTTTCGAAGTTGGCGCACCTGTTGTATAGGGAGGAACCTAATGGTTTGTTTGGTCCCGCGTATTTGTCGGCCACTTTGTTCAGTCACAATAAAACATCGTCGTGCACTCCCGTCACCTCCCGTCCGTGCGAGATTCGCGCGGTCATCCGTTTTTTGACTATGCAGAACAATACCGCCGAACAATATACATTGGGAGCGCGTAGAAGTTTATGGTAGTGATATGATGAGTCGACAACATGTCAAGAAGTGGGTTAGGTTGTTCAGAGAAGGCCGTACTGATACTCACGACGAGGCAAGGAGTGGGAGATCATCAGTGATTTCTGACGAACTTGTGCAAAAAATTGAAGAACTAGTGGTAAATTACAGCCTTGTGACGCCTGACGACTTTCATGAAGAATATTAAGTTGGAAAAACTTGGTTTCAAGAAGTTGGAGATGGGGGTACCCAGAATGCTCACACCGGAGCACCGTCAAAATCGCGTGACCACCGCGCGCGAATTTTTGGATCGGTTTATACATGAGGGAGGAGCTTTTATGGACTCTATCGTGACAGGGGATGAAACTAGGGTGTGTTACTACATACGAGTATCCAAAATCAAAAAAAATCACTTCAGTGGCGTCATTCATCTTACCCAGCCACCAAAAAGTTCAAAACGATCCATTCAGCCGGAAAAAAGGCATCTGTTTTTTGGGACAGTACGTGGGTTCTTTTGGTGGATTTTATGCCTAAAGGGACTACCATTAATGCAGAGGCTTACTGTTATATCCTAAAAAAACTCAGAAGAGCCATTCAGAACCGCAGAAGGGGAATGCTGACCCGAGAAGTCAGATTCCTGTATGACGACGCCAGGCCCCACACCGCGTGAGTTTCACAGGAGCTGCTGACATCGTTTGGATAGGATATTGTCATACATCCTCCCATTCACCCGACTTGGCGCCTTCGGACTTTCATGTTTTCATTAAACTAGAAGAGTTTATATGTGGGAAACGTTTTTACAACGATCAGGAGGTTGAGGAATCTATGAAGAAGTGGCTGAAAGAGCTGGCGGCGAAGGTCTATGATACTGGCATACAAAAGCTGGTACCCCGACTACAGAAATGTCTCGATCTCGACGGCAATTACCTTGAAAAATAATTTAACATATTTGTGAAGTATCCCGCGAATTTAAATTAAATACAAGCTTTTGCCAATCGTGCATAAACATTGAAACCTTACTTTCTGGATGACCCTTGTATTATTTTACAGATAAAAAAAATGATTATACACAAACACGTGGAACTTTTCAGAGCAGTAGATACTTGCGGTATCGCCCTGGCGAAAGACCATCATACAGAATCAAAACGTTGATTTAATTGGCTTTTTCGTGTTTGGTGACCAGATCTGATTCCTGACCTTATTCTCTCCAATCTATTTCCATCCCACTCCCTTCAGCGCCACAATATACCCCTAGGACTCTTGAGGGATTCATATGAATGTTTAAAATTATTTGATGAATATTCCTTAGAAATAACGGGGTCTCGAATGCAAATATTTTCCTATCTCTGACTAATAATGACTGGTCCGTTGGCAGGCGAGTTGAGCTAATATATCGTAAATGATTTATTATACCACCGCACTGTATATATGCATGTTATTAACCTAAAATTTTCATGAAAGCAGAATATAGGGATAAACTAAATTAAATTCAGGGAATCGGTGCACGTAACAACTCAAGTATTTATTTATTAAAAACATCTTCCCAAACACAATACTAAAGACAGTGTATTATATTTTTTCTCAATCCATACTTATATAATACGGACTGTCTCTGGGAAGTCCAACTCATATTTATATGGACCCACTAGTAAAACCATAAAAGACAAAAAAAATAATGATACTAATAAATGAAAAAAAACGTAAAGGGTAACAATAATTTTTATAAACAATAATTATTAGCCTGAAACACTCATCCAAATTGAAAAAAAAAAAAAACCTTTCCGAGCAAAGATAAATGTCGCCGACAGGACTCGAACCTGCATCCTTCTGATTGCCGGTATTGCCAGCATCTGACCGGCAATCAGAAGGATGCAGGTTCGAGTCCTGTCGGCGACATTTATCTTTGCTCGGAAAGGTTTTTTTCAATTTGGATGAGTGTTTCAGGCTAATAATTATTGTTTATAAAAATAATTGTTACCCTTTGCGCTATGCACAAAAATCTTATCTTAAGTTTTTAAGAACTTTAGCTTATCAATTGAAAAAAACGTAGTTATTAATTTCTTAATTTATTCTTAAATTTAACCACATTAGCCACTCATCTCACTAGGACAGTCCTGTGCTGAGATAAGCGGCTTTACAATTTAATAATAATCAGTAAATAGTAATAAGTAAATACTTTTAACTAAGAAATGGTTACCAGTGTTCCCACTTGTCCTTCGATTAACGAGGAAACATAAAAAAAAATAGTTACCAATTTAAAATGGTATTAGCGTTAGTGTTCTTTGGGTGGAAGAGATTGTACTGAAGATTTGGCTGATTGAGATATGAATCCAAGTCACCCAAAATCTTCATCCATTTGTTTACTTAGGACACCTTTGTCAGTGAATTTTGAGGCTATTACTTTTTCCTCTATGAATATTTTCCCGCAGACAATGTAATACAGCTAAAACGTTAAACATTAATGTTGAGGGGTGATTCTTTCGGAATCGGTTACTACTTCTTAGACTTATTACTTATTACAAACGTGAAACCAAAAACAACTAACTTTAGCGGTTAAGTACGGCCATAAAAATGTTTATTAAACTAGGTTTACAACTAGGTTTACGACATAGACATTGAAATGCTTATCGTTGTATTATAAATTAAATACGTTAAATGTTTAATTCGCTAATCAAACTGAGAGATTGCTAATGGGTATAACACACGCAGCCAGTACCAAGGACAGTGATAAGTGGTAACTAAATCGTTTAGTTAATTTTAAATCACTGTCCGCCTCTGGACAGTGCGTTAAATAAGTAGTTATTTACCGTTAAGTAGAAATTTATTTTTATAAACAATAATTATTAGCCTGAAACACTCATCCAAATTGAAAAAAACTTCCGAGCAAAGATAAATGTCGCCGACAGGACTCGAACCTGCACCCTTCTGATTGCCGGTCAGATGCTCTACCGTTGAGCTACGTCGGCTTATCGCAAACCCGCCAAGTTAATCAATATATCCCAGTGTTTCATTCAACATTTATCTTTTCTCGGAAGGTTTTTTCAAATTGGATGAGTATATTTGGATGTTATAATTTAATCATCGAAGAAAATAATATTAACATAACCTAAATGAAAGATGAAACCGGAAAAAATAACAGAAAATAAAAAGATTTCAGTCGCATCTGGGACTCGAACTCAGAACCTCTGCCTATCCGGGGCAACCGCTTAACCAACTTATGAGACCAGTTCAATTTATGTCATCTTCATCGATATCATATCTCAAATTCAAGATTTGTCAATATTATTTTCCATTTTTAATGCGACTGAAATCTTTTTTTCTTCCGGCTTCATCTTTCATTTAGGTTATGTTAATATTATTTTCGATGATTAAATTATAACATAAGGAAATCGAAAATAAACGTAGGAACGATCAAAATTAATATCTTTATCGAAGGAAGCAAATACTCTGGTGGTAATGTGGTCTGACTTTACAATTTAAATGAAAAATGTTTTTGTTTTAAGCCACACTATTTGATTTATGTATATTTCTGCATTCGACCGGTTTCGGTTGGACTCAACCTTCTTCAGGAATGTACAAATAAAAACTAAAAAAACCCTTTTTCATTTAAAAAATTAATATCAATATCCGTCTATGAAACCAGAAAATTTACATCCTTTTCAAAGATCCAACCTAACCTTCTCCCAACCTTTTAAGCAAATTTGTCGTCTACGCAACATTCGGTATAGTGGCAGGCTTTCAGACATATTTGGCGATAGCCCCCACAACAAAAAATTATCGAATCTCTATTTTCATCTTCACTGTACTAAACATTGTTTTGTTTTGTTTTTTAATAATAACAATAACAAAGCATTTATATAGCGCAGTTTTGTGTTGTTTCACTTCAAGTTTTTGTTTATTTGTTTGTAATTGCTTTGTTGTTGTACACCGTTATTGAACGGTCGGTGATTATTATTATTTTTCTTTCCTTGTGTATGTTAAAACTTAAAAATACATATTATTTATAAATATACTAGCTGATGTGTACCCGGCCTTAATTGATAATACAATAATTGATTTGACATCGAAAGTAACTGTCTCCAAATAAAGAAACATTCATTTGAATATTTTATTTCATTCCAAATGTTTATTTTTTCAAAATAAATCTAAATCATAAGGTTCTTAAGTAGGTACCTACTCGTGTTTTCCATTTTGAAAATATACTACCCAAAAAAACGTTCTTCTTTTGAATGTGCAATCTGTGGCTAACCAGAGTGTTATATATATGGGCTAACCTAAATAAAACGTGTCGGGTTCAATGTTTTTCAATACTAATTTTAAAACGTTATGACAACAGTTTTACATTTTGGATTTCATTCAAACTACTCTCTAAACCTTCCCGTCACTAATAATTTCAAACTGTGATATTTTCAAGGAAATCGGTATAATAAATTTCGAGAAAATTGATTACAGACAAACAAACAAACTTACATTGATTTTTATATATATATAGATGTAGATTTATAATCAATTGGATATGATTTTGTTAAAAATGAATTTTGCTTTACTTCCCAAGGCAATTTATGTCGGATTTTTTCATAATTATTGGGAATCTCGTATTTCCCCAATATTTGTACAGAAATTAAATATTACGTTATGCTTTTCGTATCAAAATAGACTATGATTTTAGAAGTTTAGACCAAAAGCTACACATATGTGGAAAATCTCGTCAACAAGAACATATTATTTTCAAAATAACCAATCGTTGAAGTGAAATAAAATATCCCATCTCTACAAAACTGTCGCAGAATTCTTCCCCAGACATTAAGATAAATATTTGCTGACTCGTTTTATATGGTCGACTGCCACTGAAGAGATAAACCGGTAGAGATTAGTACTGGGCGTAGACGATAATTCCATCCAACGTCAACGCCCGCTATCGTTTAACTGTTGCGATTTTCAACTGTTAAAAATAACCGTTGAAAATTAACGTCAACGTTGACGCAATAATGATAATAATAATCTAATGATTTTTATGGCGCCGTTTTTGTGAAAAATCACCTCAAGGGCGCTGTACAAACCTTACTTCCTATTCTTACATTATTCCTATATTAAATCTATGACTTTTTTTTTTTGGACACTATCATTACACATTATTTATAGACCATATTAAGAGATGCAGTTAAATTATCAAAATTAAATACGGCTTGGTTTAAGTTTTCATAAATGTTTAATTGAAAAAAAAAAAGAAGCTAACTGTATTTATTCCTTACGATATATTGCAAGACGCTAATACAAATGATAGGAGTTATGTAAAGTTGGGCGGCGGGTGAGGACGGGGGCCGGGGGTACTGATCCTTTCTTCCAATCTTCTTTATCTTTGTTGGTGACGCCCCTGGGCGGCGTGACGGGACGCTTGGTGTTGGTCTGCCCGTACGCCAGGTGGCGCTCACAACGATGAAGATTTCTAGAGATTTATCAACTTCCTGCTTTTTTAATGTTATAATTCTCCGTATTCGGTAAAGCCTCATTCTTCACCTATTTTACTATTATTGATAGATATAATATTATCTTCCCATGGGGGATTAAGGAATATTTAAACGTTGAATACTTTGAGGACATCTTCAGTTCGAAGTCAAGTTGAATATAGCCCCTCGATCTGTACCCCACATTTTAAAATACATTCAAATTCAAACCAAAAAAATTCAACATGAATTCCTAAGACACATTTATTATAAACTTGGTTTTAGCATTGAAAGCATTACTAATGGATTAACTCTAAGGTGGAAGAATTATTTCTGACTTGATATTTATGTTCAAAATTGTAAATGGTAGTTTAGACAGCCCTGATTTAATTAACTTCATTCTATTTCACATACCTACGAGAGCTACTCGTTCCAAAATCCTGTTTAAATGTAACAACACCAGGGCTGAGCATTAGAAACACTCGCTTGTACCTAGATTACATGAAGTTAGTAATGGATACACAGATGTAGCGGATCTATTTAACTACACGGAAAGTAAGTACAAGGAGGCTATATAAGATATGATAATCTTTTCAATCAATATAAATTTATTCAATAATTTTTTTTATAACTTATTGAAGTTTGTAAGCCTCATTGTAATATTTAATCATTGAAGAAGATAATATTAACACATTCCAAATGAACCACGAAACCGAAAAAACAACAGAAATTAAAAAGATTTCAGTCGCATCTGGGACTCGAACCCAGGTCCTCTACCTATCCGGGGTAACCACTTAATCAACTTAGCTAATGAGACCAGTTCAATTTACGCCATTCACACCGATATTATACTTCAAATTCAAGACTTGTTAATATTATTCTCCATTTTTTATAATTCCCATATTATTGGCTGCGATTCTTATTATGACTGTAAAGTTTCAAACCGAACTCAATTGCAATCGGAATAGAGTCTCGGATATACCTACCCGATTTTTATTTAAATGAGACATCTATTGAATTATTTTTACAATAATACTGTCATAACGTGGGACGCTGAAACTGTTGGACAACGTTGAACCTGTTGACGTTGGCAATATTAGTACTGATAAATTAATTTCGCTAACAGCTAACAGTTATTCTTTGCTTGCCACCGTTTGCTCCGCGTCATTTGCTTGACGATTAGCGCTACGTATCCGCCGTATCAAATCCGTTATGGAAGGTACATAACAAAAAGACCACTCTAAATTAAGCGTAATATCGTTCACGAAGTGTAAAATGTTAACCCTTTTTTATATATTTGACGCCAATACTGTTAAAAACAACATATTCAGTTGACTGCGTTGAAAAATACTCGCATGTCGGTATTATATTTCAACTGTTAACGCTTTTTTTTCAATAGCGTTGGGCGTTGACGGTTCTAGTCGTTATTTTCAACAGTTATATTTTGATACTGTGCTAGCAGAAATGTGCCGTGGGCGTGTCTGTTTGTCCGAAGTGAGCTCAACTCTTCATCAATTCGCTTCAGCGATTAAAATTTTTCACATATCGGTATTTTCTTTTGTGGGCAGAAAACAATTTTATTTTATTGGCTTTTGTGGTGTGGGAGTCGAATGGTCTCGTACAAAATTTGCGAAATCAAGTTATTTTCTAATTGATCAAAATGACAGTTTTTTATCAAACAAATTTTCCATGAATATAACTAACTAACTAACTAACCATCACGCCGTTTCCCCGCAGGGGTAGGCAGAGAGGACGGACCGCCAAACAACTCGATCTTGGCATACACTTCTTGCTTCATTCACATTCATACATCGTCTCATACATTCTCTTCTATTATTCTGACTTCTGACATGGCCCGACTCAAGTATTTGATTCACATATTTCTAAATGTAAATCAAAAATAAATAAATTACTTCTCACCCGTATTCACATACTATTTACTTTTTGATGAACAAAGACCTAAATTAGGTTTAGGTGAGTATTTTGGCCTCAAATCAAAAATTAAGGTTTCCACGAAACAGGTCGCGCAGCCGTTCCTCTTAACTCGCCAATTCACTAGCTTTTCATGGGGTCATCTGCCTTTTATCAGAGCAACTCCGGACAACCAATAACGCAATAACTTATTGTTATGAATATTATTCACGTTATAATTACGGTCCATAAATTGTCTAGATTAACGATGTTACTAATCACGTTGTCGACTCACAATGTTAAATGATTTTAAACACACGTGTGCCTGTTACTGAAAAACTGAAATTGTAAATATTGAAAGGAAAAATTTTAAATTCTGAAACCTGTGTTTAAAATAACGAGCGACTCAGAATGAACTGTATGGCCCATTAAAAGGAATATGTTTAGCCACTGGCATCAAATATTTATGTAATATCAAGCAAAGAATAATCAATGGCCGTGTGTCTTGTGAGACGATTTATGCTTATTTTAAAGAACAAAGCTTTTTTGTTTACAGATTATGGAATTTTCGTTATTTTTTTTATTCGTTTCATTAAGGATTTTAGTTTGGTCTATTGTATAATGCCTTTGTATGTGTTACCCAACACAAAAGGGTGCGGTAGGTCTGATGGCGAGTCTTAAAAATGAAACGTTAGTGAACTAGAAAACACAAATACCATAGTTCGTTCCAAATAAGTCGTAAAATAGTAAAATTCCAACATTTCCATATGGTTTTCATTTTCCACGTAGGAACGGGGAGATTTCAGAACCTTTTTTTTCTGTCGAGGAGGGACGCCCTTGCCAGCTGTGACCCAGAAACTCATTCACGTTATCCTATATTATTCAAATGGCTTTCGGTAGCACAACTGGCAAGTGACTCCCTCTCGGACAGAGGAAGGTTCCGAGTTCGAGTAATGATTACAACCATAGACAATGGAAACAAGGGAGATGGACCATTATTGATACCGTTTTGTACAGAAAGTTTTATTTTATTATAGAAACAAAACAGTGCATTTGTTACACTGAAGAACGATTTTCAGAAATTAAATTTTCAAAGTAGGTACTTATGTAACCGATTAAAACTACTTGTCACCCCGGTTACTGTGCTATGGATAGGCGACCTCTTATAGTCGGTGCATACGAGTACAGCAATATTCGAAATAAAGAAAGAAAAGTCATTTGACAGAAAGCAGAAAGCGAAGAGAGAGACGGGCACGTTAGTCTTGCTCCTTTTAAATGTGGCCAGTGAATCAGAAAAAAAAAATCAATGTTTGAAATGTTTAGGTTAATATTATCGAGCGAATGAAGAGCACGGTTAATTGGTGAATTTGCAGCTGCCTTTGTTTTGTAACTATGCGTGTGGAATAGTGCCGTATGGCGGGTACTTCTCAGAAGTATGTGGAAATTATTTCGGGATGTAAATTATTTTTAATTAATCACATAAGTAATATGTTGTTACTTACGTGAGAACAATCCAGTTACGTAAACTAAAATTTTGGATGTGATTTACGTAACACAAAAATACATGATTCTTATTTTCAGTGTATCTAATAAATTTAGTTGTTTTCTAAGCAGTTGTTTGGGGTTCGATTCTCGACAGTGGCGATATGTGTATAATTAAAAAATAAAAAATAAAACAAACAAAATAAATTTTGCATTGTGTTCGTTTATTTTGTAATTACTTTTATTTTAAAATCATATAATTTTTTTTTTTTAATATGGATAAATTTAGAAATAAATACATTTTTTATTTAACTTACGCATTTTAATTATCTGAAAACGTTTAAAAAAAAGTATTAAAAAAAATTAAATTAAAAATAATATTTAAAAAAATGAGGTAGGCATCTGTGATAAATTATTTAATGTAAATAAACGCTAGATTTGTGTTAATAAAAACTCCTTAGCTGTGTTTGGTGAGCCGATCTGAATAGCCAGGTACTTTCTCACCTATCTCTTTCTCATCTCCTTCCACTTCCCACAACCTTCAGCCTCACAACATACCCCAATTGGGGTTGCCTTAGTCTCACTGACACCAGACGGCTTGGAGCAGTAGGGACTCTTGTGTGATACTAACATAAAAAAAAAAAAAATATTTTTTGATATTCTACCCGAAAAGAATGATGTAAACATTTAGCTAATCGTACACTTATAATATTCCGTAAATTTCCACTTCTGCGCTACTTACAGAAAAGTTACGTTAAATTACCATGGCGATTAACTAATAATAGTATGAAACCACCCGAAGAACGCTAGTCGCCAATATCGTTCACCTATACCACTGCAAATTACATCGAGGAACAGAGGCGCCCCGCTTTATTTTGACATACATAATTAAATACATCTTTCTTAGGCTTCACCGCTTTGATAGTCCGTGCAGTTTGGTCGTAGCTCAGCGACAGTCGGAACACTTCCATGCCATATTTCCCTTTTTTTCTATAATATATGATCGCAAACTAATATTTTTTCAATTTATTAGGATTAAATTACTCATTGAAAAGAGCATATAGATAGGTATATGGAAGACATCATCTAAGTTGTTAAAAATACTGGTAGAACTTTGCGGTTACACCAAAAGATGGCAGCCCTAACATTTGAGAAATAATTAATGAAATGTTAGTAATTCTCAAAGGGAAGAATGAGATTTATAAAAAAGATCGAATGTAACAAGGCCATAATCAATACATAAAGCTTATAAAATCATTGTAGAAAATAATATTAACATAACCTAAATGAAAAATGAAAACGGAAAAAAATTACAGAAAACAAAAAGATTTCAGTCATATTGGATAAAAATGAAGAAAAATATTAACAAATCTTGAATTTGAGATTCGATATCGATGAAGATGCCATAAATTGAACTTATCTCATTAGCTAAGTTGGTTAAGCGGTTGCCCCGGATAGACAGAGGACCTGGGTTCGAGTCCCAGATGCGACTGAAATCTTTTTATTTTCTGTAGTTTTTTTTTCCATTTTCATGTTTCATTTAGGTGATGTTAATATTATTTTCTACAATGATTAAATATTAAAATAAGGTTTTAAAATCTCAATAAAAATAATTAGTAATTAAAAATTGAAAGCTTATAAACCCCATTATAAAAAATATATATTTCAAGTTTTTTCATTTTCATTGGAAACTATTAATATTATCTTCTTCAACGATTAGGTAATATTTTTTCTTTTCTGTATCATTTTCTGAATTATATAAGCGAAGCTAGCAGTTCACAATGGAGTGCTGATATCAACCCTGATGTATGGCAGTGAGACATGGAACTGGCAGAGGAAGGATGATAGTAGACTGAATGCTGTAGAAATGAGATCTCTGAGGCGAATGTGGTAAAAACCGCGTATAATCGTGTGGAAAATATTGAGGTTCGTAAAGAATGCAAGTTTAGATGGTTTAGGCATGCAGAGCGATTAAACGAAGAAAGGAGTGTAAAGGGAATATATGAAGCGAATATGATTGGAAGAAGAAGCCGGGAACGCCCGAGGAAGACATGGAAAATCGATTTAGTTAATTAGTATTGTACGAATGTGAAGGGGAAAGCCTTAAAAGGTGTTTGTGAGAAAAAAACGTCCCTCCTGCAGTATTAACCTAGTTACAAATCTCACACAGTTGATATGTAGAATCATGGGCTGAGTATCTGTGGAAGCTAGTAGCTAGTCCCGCGCTATACATGCATATTAAATTAACCCCGCGACAAGTGCGGTGTCCCGACGCCTGGGTCACGCTATATCAGATATACCCTGTGTTATGTTACGACTTTAAGTTAGGGGCGGTTTGGTATCTCTGTATCAGTGGTGGGCAACCGTTATCAAAATAGGCTCTAACAAATAATTGAGGAAGATGACAAACATACAATATTACAATTACACCGTGTCATGATATGACCCACATTTAAAAGGAGAATCATGTCAATGATATATACTGCTCAACGCGCATACACGTCGCTTCACTTCACTATTTCATAACGTTTTACAAAAGTCGCAAAAATGGGGTACCCCGACACATTGTATATGGTTTTACGTATGGATTATAAATTAGGTCAAGTTTTTTGTAAGTTTGGTAAAGCATTTTAAGTAAGTTTTACATTACAATGTGATAAATGAATAAAAATTTTAAAATCTTTGAGAAAACATACCGTGACCGTTAAACTCTGTAAGGTTGCTACATAATATCTATATTCTTCCTTCCCATTTCCATAATCCATATCTTAATACTTCTTTTGAAGTCAGTTATTTTTGTAATGGTTTTTATTGCTAGAGGGAGGATGTTAAATACTTTTATAGAGAAATATTGCTAAATTTCTTTGTCCAAAAGTTGTTTTAGTTGTAGGTTGGTGGAATGTAAGTTGTAATGAGGATCTTGTGAATCGACCCGAGTTATCCTGATGTTTAAATGCGTAAATATCTTTTGAATATAATTGTTTCTGGGACATTAAATTCAGGGCATTAAAAACATCGTCTGTAGGATTTCTGATGGGGACTCTAAGAATAATTTTCAAAATTGCCTTTTGAGCTATGATAACGGGTATTTAATCATTGTAGAAAATAATATTAACACAACCTAAATGAAACATGAAAACGGAAAAAAAACGACAGAAAATAAAAAGATTTCAGTCGCATCTGGGACTCGAACACAGGACCTCTGCCTATCCTATGGATATTAATGTCTAGTTTGCGATTGTGTTCATTTAGAACTTTGTAATCATTATAAAGATAGCTGCCAATAATATGGGTTTAAAAATTGAGAATAATATTGACAAATCTTGAATTTGAGATATGATATCGATGAAGATGACATAAATTGAACTGGTCTCATTAGCTTAGTTGGTTAAGCGGTTGCTTCGGATAGGCAGAGGTCCTGGGTTCGAGTCCCAGATGCGACTGAAATCTTTTTTTTTTCTGTCATTTTTTTCCGTTGTCATGTTTAATTTAGGTTATATTAATATTAGGTTTTTAAATCAGAGTAAGAATAATGAATAAATAAAATATTGAATATGATAACTGGTTTTATAGTGGAATCGCATGAACTTCCCCATCCGATAAGACCATATTGAAGATGAGTTTGGCCTAAGGCGTAATAAATTTTAATTAATTATTCTTTATCTAAAATATTTATTATTATTTGAAAAATAAGGTTGTTTTTTTTTATTTTTTATTGTTGGTTACATTTTCAACTTGGGAGTTCCAATTAAAGTTTTGATAAATAATTATTCCAGGGTATTTTATTGTTTGTAATTCATTCAATTTTGGGAAGTTGCAAGCAACTTCTATAGATCACCACTCATACCTGCAAACACACACACATACATACACACACTTATACACTATACATGTTACGCGATAATAAGTCAATAGGACATTACAAGGAAACATGTCTTAGGTACCCACTATGTAATGTTTAATTCTTGGAAATTGTTTCTGCATGAAAAAAATAACAAAATAAAATATTAGTTGAGGTTTGTTTTCTAATTCATATCAGTGGTAGGTAACCTAAACCAAAAAAACTCCAACAGCTCGGAGGGCTTTGAAGCAGAGAATGGACGGTTACCCCGAGGGGGTTTCCTCTTGGAGTAAGAATAACATCGTTGAATTTAATATTCGAAAGACCCAATCATGTCTGATTACGTCTAATTGGGATAGAAATGACAATCTAACCTCCTTTAACGGAAGCAATCTTCCCAACAAGCCCTACATTGGTATGCTTGGTGTAACCTTAAGTGTCCAGCTCAGGTATGGGGGCTTAATCGAAGCCAGAGTGAAGTTAGCCTCTCAGAAGCTGGGTGTACAGCACATAGCCCGTAGATACTTTAATTGTACCCACATAACTGCTGACCCAGTATAAATCGCAAGTGCAACCCACTGCTGAATTTCGCAGGCACTTTTGGTCTGGAACTCCAAAATACCTGAAAAAAACATATGGTTTGTGCAGACATGGGCGGTCTGTTTGATAGATTCGCCTATAGTAACAAACGGAGCACGGGAATGCTGTCCTTGTTCTACAGGTATTTCAGTGAAAGATACTCTGAGGAACTAGCATCATTGATCCCTTCGGTACCGGTGCACAGTCAGGAAACACGCCAAATGCGCCCCCAACATTCGTACATTATTGACATTTGTCATATGAGAACGGGTTGCTTCCACGGCTCCTTCTCGTGTTCGACAGCTCAGCTGTGAAATGATCTATTGTCTATCAGATTTTATCTTATGTACACTTCATATTTATGTTTTAATTTATCACCTTTATGTAAAAGCCTTGTTTAGTGGTAAAATAAATCAGCCGGCCTCTGTGTTTCTTCCCTCCTACAACATAGGTCTCTACAAGACCCAGATTCACTCCTTCCTTTCCTCTAAAAGACCCTTCACATAGCCTACCCAAAGATGACAGAGGCCCCAAGTGAAAATATTTTCTTTAGGACCTCCTTCAACTAAGACATTTCGGCTCCTAGGCCTCAGGCAGGCCAGCGAAAATCTTTTGGTGAAACATAGTCTCCAGTCTTCGAGTGGGGCCCTTGCAGTAACGGCATATTATACATAATTTAATAGACAGTCCATACCTCCTGAAATGCCATAAGCGCTTTGTACCAAACAACTACTGCTAGGGGTGGCACCACGATCTGATATGTATTCCCCATGGTAGCATAGTCGTGTTTGTTCAACACAACATGACAAGGGGTATGGTGATGAAATGACACAAACCTTGAAGGTTTCAAGAGATATGCAAAAAATGTATTTTAATTCCTTTCATTCTGTGTAATTCCATACACATTATTCTTTTGTTAATCTGCATAGTAAATGGACGCAGTCAATACACAAATAAAAAACATTGATATTTTAATATGTTCGATTGATTTTACTAGAAGTACTGAATAAACTTGGGGTTAACTTTACTTCAGTTAATTTTTTACTACCATGGCGTGTGGTCAAGTAAAACATGTAAAAGTTTCGTAAACCATTTTATTAGCTTGTGTGTTTTATATGGATGGGCTCTTGTCAAGTCTTATACAAATGCCATTAAATGCAGTTGCTCCCACACAAGCGTTTTCAAATCTCTGTTTGGTATGGTTGCAAACCTCAATTCTGTTGATGCAAATCCCAGTTCCATGGTCTCAAATCCCTGTTCTACACGACTACCATGCATATTAATAACGCTGTACACCACACAGTATGCACTGCTCATACATATAACTGTCTTCCCTAACCAAGTGGCCCCGTTGCAACGACTTACTTTAAATGCAAATCTATTCCTTGTTCGCAAGTTGAGCGAATGTAGTAAAATCCTGTCAGATAGCAGCAGCCAAACTGGGTATTTAAAGAGATTTATGCATGTGCGGAAGCCAGAAATATGCTTTCATTAATGGCAGAAGAGGGAGCATTCGAAATTTAGAGAAGTAAGCGCATTGTGACCGAGATAAAACCAGATTTGGGAATGAGAAGGCTTCATTGTTCGGTGTTCTCTATTCCTTTGTGAGGAATGGAAACCTGGACAAAAATCTATACATTGACATAGACGACAACCTTTTGTGTCTTGGATATAAAGGCGAATCTTCAATTTAATACACGGAAGAAAACAGAATTGAATATTTATTTATTTTATTTAATACACACATACGAGTATACATACATGAACATTTGTTATCGGTTGACGTATCTCACGAGGAATGAAATGCCTGTGTTGACATGGCAATTTACTGGAGTGGTTGTTCAGCTTGGATATTTAGATGACAAATACTAATTTAAAAGGTATAAAAGAATTTAGAATTTGACAGGTATATTGGAGGTGATCAATGATCTTACCTTTAAAGGAACTTTTGTTTCGCATATTTCTGATGTCACTAGGTAGGGAATTGAATAGCTTGATAGCATTGTATTTAACCTTCCAGCGGGCGCTCTGAGTAATTTCCCATGAGCGAGCGCTTGTCGTATATTTTACGCCATTAAGTTTTCTCTATGTAAATTGTGTACTCTTTATATAAATGTTGGGGAATTGCTGTGAGGTTATGAAAAATGATAAGTTACAGTAGTTTAAAAAATATTTATTTGATTTTTTTAAACAAAAATGAAATAACACTCTAAATATGTTACTATTCCAAAACAAAATATTTTATCGACCTATTAGTCAGAATCAATATTATCATCCTTACAATTGTTGTAAACCACCTCAACTACAGAATGGTTTTTGCGTGTAAAGGACTGGCAACGGCAACACTTCATTGATGCTGTTCTTCTGCAGTGCACATGACAAACACCGCGTTTTTCAGGGCTTCTTTTTTCTTCTTCTGGTATTGGTTCAACTTCTCAACCGTAATTCACTCCTTTGATAAATGTTTGACATTTAATCTAAAGATAAGATGCTCTTTCATCGTGCTCAACGCCAATTTTTTTAGGAAAATTCTTCAATGCTTTGGAGCCTTTCCTGGACAGGCAAATTTGTGCATATATGCCGCCAGTATTCATTAGAGTGTAGAAAACTACACACGGTCATCTCTTTGTTTTTCTAGAGACCGAGTAAGCTGTACACATTTTGTCAACTGTATCCACTCCACCATCGGTTTCGTTGTAGTCCAATATAAATTGAGGCCTTCTGGTGACAGGATCCATTTCATTGTCGTCATGTAATTTTGAGAGTAATATTACAGATTTATTTTTCCGAGGTAGATAGAACAGTATCATTTTTCCTTTTGGAAACCAAAAATAGTGGATCCAATAGCTCTGCTTTTGTCCTGCAAGAATTTTTTTGGGATTTCTGCTTTGTTCTTTTTTGTTGTGCCCCGATGGCACTTTATTCAGCTTGTTGCTTGATTTCTATTTCTGAAAACTCGCTATCACTCGAGGGATTGTAAGTCTCATCATATTGTAGTCTCATCATCTTGTAGTCTCATCATCTTGTAGTCTCATCATCTTGTAGTCTCATCATCTTGTAGTCTCATCATCTTGTAGTCTCATCATCTTGTAGTCTCATCATCTTGTAGTCTCATCATCTTGTAGTCTCATCATCTTGTAGTCTCATCATCTTGTAGTCTCATTATCTTGTAGTCTCATCATCTTGTAGTCTCATCATCTTGTAGTCTCATCATCTTGTAGTCTCATTATCTTGTAGTCTCATCATCTTGTAGTCTCATCAACTTCATAATGGAACACGTCTAAAAAATACATTTAGCTATAAAATAAACGATATAAATGAGAAATAAATAGAAAAAAAAACTTTATTTAATGTAATTACACTTGAAGGCGAGTGTCGTAAAATTTACGCTCAACGGAAATTTCCAAATATCAATGAATGACAAAAACTTCTAATCACACTGGGTACGTCTGTAGTTTAGAGAGACACTGACCCTCGAATAACTCGGAGCTCGATGATTGTGCCTAAGCGGTGAAAGTGGGGGAAGCGATAAGGAGCATTTGTCGTAAATTTTACGACAGCGCACCCGCTGAAAGGTTAAAACTACTTTGTCCATAAGGAGTTTTAAAAACTGTAATATTAAAAGATTTTACATGTGATTGTCTGACGGCTATAGTGCTTGTTCTTTCTTCAAGGATAGAATATCCATTTTTTAATATGTTTTTTCAAGTTGGAAACATTTAGTTTCTTAAAAATAAAATCAGTACTCGTCCCTGATGGAACTTTGAGAATAACCTTCACGATTAGTTTCTGAATCTTTGCTAAAGGCTCCAGGCAAGTATTTGTGGCACTACCCCGACGAATAATACCATACTCGAGAGATGATTGTACAAGAGCACAATAAACTTGCTGTGAACAAAGACACAATGTACTAAAATCATTACTATACGATTCTGCAAACTTATCTGTTCGGGCCATATTGTGGTTTAGAATAATGCGTCGGGATTCATTTCAATCTGAATATAACAAAATAGTAAAAATTTTCCATAGTAAAAGAACTGCAAACGATGGACTTGTAATTCCCATATACCTAAATAAACGCGGTCAAAGATCCTTAGATAAAGATAAATATGAAGAACCTGTGTCCAAAAAATTTACAACATATTACTCAGTCTAATAAAAAAATGTTAACAAAATTTCAGTAGGAGATGCACGCAGAAAAAATAGTTATGAGAAAGGGATTTTCCGTATTAATATTATTTTTCTTTCTTTTTCTCAGATCTTTATAGTATTTGCACCATTTCTTATTTTTTACATCCTTGTTTTTATTTACGTATATATACGGATAAAAAACCATGTAAAAATTGCATAATAGTAACGGAATATATGTAACTTTCTTAATTTTAAAATATAGACCGTTACTAACAACCCGTTGACAAATGTTGATAAATCATTAAAATTAATATGAAGTATTTTGTCTATACAACTGTTTACATATACTGTGTATCCTGATGAGTAAAGCTTCGCTATCGAAACATGTTGATATTTATATAGTGGTGTAAAAACAGTACTTCATATTAATTTTATTATAATGACGCCATAAACATTATTACGCATCTATTGTAGAAAAGATATCAGAAAAAAAGGATTATAGATGTTCTGAAACAATATACCTTAATATTGCATGAGGCTTTAGCCGTGTTTGGTGATCAGATCTGAATAGCCAGGGTCATGCCATCCTTTCTTTTCCTCGCCTTCTCTCCTTTTCCAGTCCTTTCAGCTTCATGACTCTTAACATACCCCAATTGGCGATTACATAGTTCTAGCTCCGAACAGCTGAGAGCACTTGTGACTCCTGTGCAATATTCTAATAAAAATACCGATAATAATTCTGAAATTTTTGGTAGGTTTGATAGATACAACTTTAATACTGGTGCGTGCAAATGGGTGCGTGTGCATGCCGATCGCAATATTAATCACGATGGTTACGATTGCGATTGATTTTTTTTTTTTTAATTTAATATTGTTATTATTAAGTTATGCAAGTATTTTTAGTTTTTATTATTGTAGCAGCTGTTTCGCAATTCAAAGCCATTTTAAAATTGGCAGTTTTAAAATGGCCTCGAATGCCAAAACATCTGTCACAACAATAAAAAACTAAAAATACTTGCAGAACTTAATAATAACATTTAAAAAATTTATATATTAAATTTTAAAAAAATCAGTTGGCCTGAAAAGATCAATGCTGTCCGCCGATAGTCTTCTTCTTTTAAATAAGTATGATGATTCTTGTCGTTTTTAATGTCCAATGTCATAGACAAGAAACGAGGTGGGTTATAGGCACTTATCGCAACCAGAGTTGACATGAACACACTCACACTGATGCATTGCTTGCATACTACACGTTTAAAACTTTCTATTTGCCTCTAATTATTTTTAAAGTGTTTTTTTTTTATTCTTAGAAGTCAATATAAAACTGTTAGAATATTTAAATTTGATTATTGTATCCATACCTTAATTATATTTAATAATTTATAATTCAATTATACATGATAAGGACACCACTGTCGGAACTGTATTCATGTGCACCAATACACTCAATTCGAGGTTTGTGTTGTTTGAGTGGACACAAATTTTCGGAAGTCAAATAACAAGTATTCAAATGCTGCATGTAAGCAATGCATCTGCGTGAGTATTGCATTCGACTCAACTTTCGTTGTGATATTTATAAAACTGTGTATTCGGGGTCAGTGTCCTTTTCCAGAACGGTGACGTCATTTTACCCCTAAAATAAGGTTGTAAAATTTTATACCGAACGTCATTAGAGGTAGGGGAATAATTAGATGCGTGACTGTGGGTGTAGGAGGGTTCATCTTGGATGTATTGTGGCGCTGTTTAATCTCTGCCTGCCCTTTGATGTGGGTCTGAAAGGATCTAATTAATGCACTGCTTCCACCTTTAATTAACGCGTCTTGTCACAGACCCCCCAAAAAAGGTTTAATACAGAGGCAACGTACCCATTTCCGAGGGTAAAAGAATATTAGAGGGTGTGTTACAAATATTTTCTTTTGAAAAACGTTTTTTATAATTAAAAAGAAAAAAAAACAGTTTTTTGCAATGACTTATTGAAGCTTATGAACCTCATAGTAATATCTAATCAATGAAGAAGATTAAAAAATGTCAAATTAAAAACAGAAAATCGTCTTACCGGGACAACGCTGGATACCCGGCTCCATGACAGTTGATCCCCCGAAAGTTGATCCCCCGACAGTTTATCCCCCTGACAGTTGATCCCCTAAAGTATTATTTCTGCTCTACGTCGTCATTTCTAAAGTAAGTATGCAGTGAGAATATGCGACTGTGTAACAAAAGGCGAGAGGAAATCCGCTAAAACAATAATGCCAATTCCCCGAAGGAGTATGCAGTGAGGATATACGGTCGAATAACAAAATACGACATTCAAAAAAATAGCCAATAGTTTCTTGAACAAAATATAACTAAGTGTCCCTCAGGGGTATGTAGAGAGGATGTACTGCCGAAAAACATAAGTATGTATTATTATAGAATAGACGAGGATGCTATCAGTGGCACCCCTATTATTTATATAAAAAAGAAAAATAAGCGAAGGGTATATAAGTATCGATTCTTTGGAATTGTTGAATTATAATTAGAAGATGTTCAAATATGGCAATCAAAAGAAGTAGTTAATGTTGGCTAGTGCGTAATAGAAAGACGTTGTCCTGAAAGTAAATTTACCAATAAAACAATTATGTGTTATGTTTATTAAATTAAAGAAAAATGGTGGAAACTGCAGAAAAGCTGCCTCACTGCAAACTTCTTCACTGGGAACTCGGGATTATTGTTAGTAAAAATATTTTTTATAGTAGATTTCCACTCAAGACGCCTGCAGATATAAGTATATCGACTTTTGTTATACGATTGCATATCATCTCTGCATACCTACTTTAAAAATGAGGACGTACAGCAGAAATAATCCTTTAGGGTATCAATTGTACGAGGGATCAACTTTCGGGGGGTCAACTATCGGGGGATCAACTGTCAGGTCACCACACCAGAATTTTGTAATTTTCAAATTAGATATATATATATATATATAATAATTATTTATTTTTTTATTCCAGGATATGGAGAGGTAGGTCCAATGTCACATGTCCCATATAGTTGTATATATTGTACATGAATAAAATCAAACAACATATATAAAAATCACAATAAAATGAGATGAAATATCATGAAACTGAGATAAAAATTCTACAAAAGTAACATAATGTATTATGGTATACAAATATAATAAAATGAGTAGCATAAATCATCTTACGTAAACCAATTTATTAAAAGTACGTGGGGCATATGTGCATAAGTAAATTATTTTGTATAAGTGCTGAAAACGACAAAAAAACATCGGCCACGCATAAAACGTATGACACTTCCACTATCGCGCATCGTGGCACGGTGGGCGAAAAACTTCGGCCACGCATAAAACGTATGACACATCCATTATTGCGCATCGTGGCAAAACGTGTCCCCTTCCGGCTCACTACCGCACCACTCGTACGTAGAAAAAAGTATATATTGACTATTTTTTTCTGTTCTGTTCGATAACTGATAAATTTAATTTTATTTTCCAATACATAAATGCATTTTGGAGGAACACCCAAAAGGTGAACTCTGTGGTTAGTATATTTACGATATAAACATAATCAGAGACATGTCAAATCAGTTGACAGCACCGACAAGGAAGGGGATCACAGTATTATTCAAATTGTTACTAAAATTCATCGGTCATAACAATTATGTCAATAATGAATTAAAAATGCATAATTTTTTTTTGTAATTTTTTATTGCGAATACTTTTTGTATTGTGGAACAGTGGTCCAAAGTGATTTGCGTTGCAGGTTCAATTTTCAGCACAGATTATTAATTTTACCGCAACTGTTAATAAGAAACATAAGAACAGCGATAATAGCTAAATATATAAATCATCAACATAGTTATAATTTAATTGATACTTGGTACTTAAATTTGTTTTTGGTTAGGTGGAAAATATCCACATTTCCGCGAGGAAATGAATTAACCTAGTAAATCTTCCCAGAGGCATCAGCATCTGTAAGTTAATTCTGCACTTACAAAGAATCATAAGACTGTGTTGGCGGCCTTGCGTGAACTTTTTTGGGACGCATATTTTCTATCAAATTAAATAATTAATTTATTTATTATAAGAAACAAACAGCTTTTAATAATAGTTAATTTCTATAGCGCAGTTTTGTGAAGGTTCACCTCAAGTGCGCTTTGCACTAACTAACTTGACTTAATATAATTGTAAAATAACAGATATATTACATAGTATATATTCAAATTAAAACTATGACATAAAACACTCATGAGCAACAGACTCACTTACATGGACAATTTAGAATAAATTAGGGGTATAAAATAATCAAATGTAAAATACGAATATCAAAAGAGCAAGACAATCTACACAAAATAACGTAACCTGATATAATTAGAAAATAATATTTACATTACTAACTAACTAACTAACAATCACGCCGTTTCCCCGAAGGGGTAGGCAGAGAGGACGGACCGCCAAACAACTCGATCTTGGCATACACTTCTTGCTTCATTCACATTTATACAATGCCTCATACATTCTCTTCTGTTGTTCAGACTTCTGACATGGCCCGACTCGAGTATTTGAATCACTTGATCGTTCCATGTCTTCCTCGGGCGTCCCCGGCCTCTTCTTCCATTCACAGTCGCGTCATATATTCTCCTTACACGCCTTTCTTCGTTCATTCGCTCCACATGCCCAAACCATCTAAGCGTCCCTTTGTTAATCTTGCTCACTACGCTTACATCAGCCTTGCATTCTTTACGAATCTCAACATTTTTCACTCGATCATACATGGTTTTACCACCCATTCGTCTCAGAGATTTCATTTCTACAGCATTCAGTCTACTTTCATCCTTCCTCTGCCAGTTCCATGCCTCACTGCCATACATGTGCTGATACCAACCTTGATTTACATTACATGCATGCAAATTAAAACTACAAATATTCACGAGTGGTAGACTCACTTAGATGAACATTTTAAATATTTAGAAGCTAAGGGTGTAAATAATCAAATATCAAGTAAAAACAAAATCCAACAGAGCAAGAGAACATTATTTGATATTATGTACATGGTTTTTCACTGGATACTAAGGCATTGTATACAAATATGTATAGAAAGAATGTTAAACAAAAGGTAAGCTGAAAAAGTTCGTTATGCTAACATTGGTGTAATACAGGTATTTTATTTATGAAGCTAACACCAGAAAAAAAAAGACAAAAGAAGAAGGAAGGGGAAGAGGAAGATGGGATGTGGACGGGAGATACTCTCGATACATCTTATTCTCATGCATCAATTTGTAGTCATATGCATCGCTTCGGTTCGATATTTCGAAATGGTTTTGAGAAGGATGTTGACATTGTTAAATCGTGTGTTACATTTGTATGAAGAATAAGCTAATGATGAATGTAAGTAAGTCTAAAGTCATGGTGTTTGAAAGAGAGAGTACAAAAACAGTGTGCAATATAGTTGTGAATGATGGATAATTGGAGCAGGTCGATGAGTTTGTGTATTTGGAAAGTATGTTTACGAGAGATGGAAAGACTGATAGGGATATTGGAAGAAGGGTGAATGCAGGAAATTCCATTAACGGAGGACTGAACGCGGTTGGCGCAAACAAAAAGTTGTCCAAAGAAGCGAAGCTAGCAGTCCACAATGGAGTACTGATACCAACCTTGATGTATGGCAGTGAGGCATGGAACTGGCAGAAGAAGGATGAAAGTAGACTGAATGCTGTAGAAATGAGATCTCTCAGACGAATGTGTGGTAAAACCATGTATGATCGTTTGAAAAATATTGAGATTCCTAAAGAATGCTGGTTTAAGCGTAGTGAGCAAGATTAGATGGTTTGGGCATGTAAAGCGAATGAACGAAGAAAGGAGTGTAAGA
The DNA here is from genome assembly GCA_022606495.2 of Halesus radiatus. NCBI lineage: Eukaryota > Metazoa > Arthropoda > Insecta > Trichoptera > Limnephilidae > Halesus > Halesus radiatus. Next base: position 47,606 of record JAHDVE020011734.1, read on the forward strand.
AGAATATATGACGCGCATGTGAATGGAAGAAGAAGGGGGACGACCGAGGAAGACATGGCACGATCAAGAGAATCAAATACTTGAGTCGGGCCATGTCAGAAGTCGGAATAACAGAAGAGACGTTTTATGAAAGTGAATGAAGCAAGAAGTGTATGCCAAGATCGAGTTGTTTGGCGGTCCATCCTCTCTGCCTACCCCTGCGGGGAAACGGCGTAATGGTTAGTTAGTGTGTTACATTGCGCACAAATACGGAGAATTGGAGAATTTATCCTAATTTGTCCTGTATTCGGGAAAAACAAAATCCGTTTTTCGAGTTGATCTTGACGTTATGTGGTTTTTGTAAAATTTCATTAACGATAAGAATAGAAGAATTCAAATTTTGTCCGGTCACACTCAGAGGTAACTCACGCTCGGGTCAATGCGTAAAACAGAATAGTTTAACCGAAACCGTCTCAAGTGGTTTTGATTGAACCCTCCAGTATGAATGTTACAATGTTTGGCGATAGAGGATTCAACGGGCTGGGTCCACATTCTTGGAATTTACTATAAGGTCAGAAACGCCTACCTCAGTGACAAAGTAAAGAACCCTCGAGGTGACTAAACACTAAACGAAGTTGTCCAAAGTAGACCATTTTTATTGAAATTACGGCCATTTTCGCCAAAATTTGTACATATTTTAAAATTATTCATTGCAACGGAATGGAAAATATCTTTTTTTTTATGTGAATACCGCACAAGAGTCCCAACTGCTCTCAACCGTCTGGAGATAGTGAGACTATGGCATCCCCAATTGGGGAATGTGTTGTGAGGCTGAAAGTATTGGGGAGTTGAAGGAGAAGTGGGAGAGGAAGGTGGGGAGACTTCTGGCTATTCAGACCTGGTCACCAAACACGGCTAAAGGCCATTTAAAGCAACGTTTCAGTTCTGAATGGTGCTCTTTCACCAGGGCCATAATGAGAGTATATTCCACTCTGGGACGTGTGCAAATATACTATATATTATTTTTCAATGAATTAATGGTGAAACAGAACAAATTAATTAAATTTGAACCCGTGACCTTCGGATCCGTAGTCGAGAGCCTCACTCCTCAACCATGGAGGCCGTCGATCATGCCCAAGTTCGTTATAAAAATTAAATAAATATTGCATTAATCAACATTTTGCTGAAATATTGATCTCATTAACTCACTAATAAAATTAGGAATCTGCTGGCTATATAAATTAGTTTATCTAAGAAAGAAACCATTTCGTGGTTTGACATTATAATTTAAATGTAAGAAATTTTCTGTTTTAATACACTTTATTTTATATATATATATATTTATGCATTATCGACCGGTTTCGGTTGAACTACCTTCATCAGAAACGTACACAAATAAACTGATATGTGTACGTTCCTGATGAAGGTTACTTTTAATTATTTTTAATTTCAGTAAAAAACAAACAAAATTTCAAACGTGCAGAAACTTTGATAAAAATGCCCATACATGTTTAAAATTATCGTAATATTATTTTTTAACGGAAATCAAGTCTTTTTTTTATATATCGAGGAGATTCCTTATTCTATTAGTGAGTTAGTGAGAGCAATATTTTGATAAAATATTGATTAATACGATATTTATATCATGAACTCGGGCATAATTTGACGACCTCCATGGTCGAGGGGTAAGGCTCTCGACTTCGAATCCGAAGGTCGCCGGTCCAAATCCCGGCGTACACAAGTAAATTTTATTTAATTAATTTGTGCTGTTTCATAATTAATTCATTTAAAATAAATAATACATCGCATATTTGAGCACGTTCTCGAGTGGAAGATACTCTCAGTATAGCCCTGGTGGAAGACCACCATTCAGAATTGAAACGTTGCTTGAAGTGGCTTTTAGCCGTGTTTGGTGACCAGATCTCTTCCCATTTTCCTTCCCCTCCCCAATACCTTCTGCGTCACAACATTTCTCAATTGGGGATGCCATAGTCTCATTGGCTCCAGACGGTTGGGAGCAGTTGGGACTCTTGTGCGGTATTCACATAAAAAAATAAATTTCCATTCCTTTATCATGAAAGAAAGCTGATTAAATTAATATGATGCCTTTGTTGCTTAAAAGAACCTTTATCAGCTTTAAACTATATATTTTCAAAAAATATATATTGTAATCTATTTAAAATACATCATAATTAATCTTATTCACTCAAAATTTATTACAAAATCAGATAAGGTAAAATTACACTACTTTTCGAGCTAAATAATTTATTAAAAATATGTCCATAGTTTGACAGTTGTATTAACTGACTAATAAAATTGCCTGTTAAAAATATACAACTCTAAAATATTCTATATAACATTAAAATTAAAAAATCAATCTAAATTTTGGGACATGGCAAAAACTTTGACGAAAATGCCCCAATTACTAGTAGTTTCCCGTGAAAACTCACAGGAAGTGTATGGTAGGTAGATCAGTATAAAGAGAATCTTGTTTGTGTAGTGGTGTACTGGATGGATCAAAAAATAATTCGTAATTATCATTTTAACGCTTGACGTTTTTTTTAAATTTTAATTATAACTACCCGTACTATCTTAAACTATAAACTAACTAAGAAAAACAATAATTCTGCCACTATTCTCTAAACAGATCACATAGAAAAAAACAGTCACTTTAGCAACTAGATAATATGCTGGTGTAGAAACTATATCTATATATGTAAAAAATCAATGTAAATTTGTAAGTTTGTTGTCCACGATGTTCCCAAAAATCACTGGACCGGTGTCGCTGAAAATAGCACAGTTTGTTTTTATTAGTTCCGGGAAGGTTTAGAGAAGAGTTTGAATGAAATCCAATATGTAAAACTGTTGCTATAACGTTTTAAAATTAGTATGAAAAACATTGAACCCGCCGTGTTTTATTTAGTTTTGCCCATAGATATACCACTCTGGTTAGCCACAGATTGCATATTCAAAAGAAGAAGGTTTTTTTGTGTAAAATATTTTCAAAATGGTAAACACGAGTAGCTACCCACTTAAGAACTTTATGATTTTGATATATTTTGAAAAAATAAACATTTGGAATGAAATAAAATATTCAAATGAATGTTCTTTTATTTGGAGATATTTACTTTGGCTGTCAAAGCAATTATGGCACCCTAATGACAAGCAAGGACTTCATAACTTTATTCACACCAGCTAGTATCGTATAAAACTTCCTTTGTTTGGCTGGTCATTGGTTTACCATGATGAGATTTAACTTTTGACTCCGCTTTAAAAATCAAAACCTAATTTTACCCAAAGAAATTTAACTACCTCAACTTAATCAAATTATAACGACAGTATTCGAAGATTATGACAAACGTCGCTACGCACTCAGTATCCAATTATTATCGTTCTAAACTAACTTGATCCAGTTTGAAGCTTACTCGGTTAATGCTTACCTAAAGTCACTTATGGAATAAGTTAAAAAAAACACGCAACGGTGCGCAAATGCTTCCACATCCCGCACTGCATTGCAAATAAATAAACGTATAAAAAAAAATAATAACGAAAAGTTAATATCTATTTAAAATTTATTAAGATTTTTAAAAAGTTGGATCTATTTAAAAAATTATAAATATTACAAATAAATACTAACTTTTCTTGTGCCATCAATATTCTAATAAATGTAACATTGATAGAAAAGGAGGATAAAATATCAACTGTAAAAATCATTTCATCTCTAAGCTTAATCTTTCTAATAAAATTGTGTTCATCTGAAGCAACCTGCTGGGTATATATTTAGTTCTCTATTTAAAAACTGAACAAAATTATTCATCTGGAACAATATATTAGCATAAAAACGTACTTTATTTCTTGTCGTCGGACTTGAAAAAGGTAATTTTATCATTTGATCATTTAATTGACCCAACATTGTACGGGATTAATCAAAATGATGGACTCAATTTCGCATGTTCTCCTCTGATACACGGGGTCGACTCGGGCTTTTTCCTTTACAGAGACATCCAATTTGCTCAAATAGGTGATATCAACGACAAATGCTCTTTGTAGTTGGAGGTTCAATGTTAAAATGGAGACGAAAGGTACGCTGCACTACAGTTGACGACTCAGTTTTACAGAACTCACGAACACAGAAAACCTTGTGCAGCATAGTTGTTAGGAATTTGCAGGTTGGAAAGAGGATGGCACAAAAATATAAGTCGTCACTCACCACTCGTCACCACTGCACTTTACACGTCACGTTTCTTAATAATAATATCAGTTATTTTACTAGATACTTGCACTTTTAATTGAGTTTATGGGACCGGCGATGCTTCTCATAGGAGGTTATTATTTGCACTAAACTTAGTTTGATGAGATGACACTTGCAGTTCTTCGTGACAACACTTTTGTAGGTAGTTGTGCCAATAATTAATACAAAGGGAAGGGAAGGAAAGAAATATTCTCTAACATAAACCGCCCACCAATTTTGCGTAGGAAAATTTAAACAAACTAAGACAAAATCATCAAAACCGAAAAAATAGTCCGCTTAGGAGACAATCCACAAATAAAACATAAAGAAGCCTACACCCTTAGAACTAGAACAAAATAAATAGAAAACTCAATTTTTTTCTTATTCGAAAACAAAATTGACTCAAAACCGGTCGTAAAACAGAACGTAATACTATTTTAATAACAATTACAAATACGTTGTGTGCAGAAAACTTAATTCGTAATAGAACTTAATCTAGGAAACAAAATTAGAGTATTTCTCTTAAATTAACATAAATGATAAATTCCTCCTATAGGTACGTTTGCTATGAAAACAACTATAAAACTATGTAAAGCCTACTAAGGTACAACAGGAAGAGGACATACTTTTACTACGGGTCTTAAGTAAATCCCATCTTTAGTTTTAACGGATACTACCCTAACCACTCCATCCGTCCCAGGCTTTACGTCGATTATGCGTCCCAACTGCCATTTCAACGGCGGCAATCGAGAATCCTTCATTATCACAATATCTCCATTTTGAACATTTCTTTGGGGAGTGAACCATTTTTTTCTTTGTTGCAAGGCTTGTAGGTACTCAATACTCCAACGCTGCCAAAAATGTTGCGACATCTGTTGCAAATGCTGCCATCTATCTAGTCTATTGATCTTTGTATCTGAGAAATCCCACTCGGGTAATGAAAGGAGAGCATCTCCAATTAAAAAATGTCCTGGAGTAAGAGCATCCACTTCATTGGGATCATTTGATAAACTACACAAAGGACGTGAGTTCAACACTGCTTCTATTTTGGATAGGAGAGTAGAGAATTCTTCGAAGGTGAGCACAGTATGTCCTATCACTCTTTTTATGTGATACTTTACAGAGCGAATTCCTGCCTCCCACAGCCCTCCAAAATGCGGGCTTGATGGCGGATTGAAATGGAATTGGATTCCTCTCTCGGTCATATTATCCATAAATTCCTCATTATTCGAACAGGTTTTCATAAATTTGAACAACCCGGTATAATATCGATTAGCACCTATAAAATTTGATCCGCAAACTGTGTAAATATGAGAGCAAAACCCACGTCTGGAAACAAAACGGTCCAAAGCAGCAATAAAGGCATCAGTAGAGAGATCCGATACTAATTCCAAGTGTATAGCCTTTGTAGTCATACACACAAAAAGACAGATATAGGCTTTGGTGCACTTTGCTCCTCGACGTTTATGATCCCTTAATGAGAAAGGACCTCCCAAATCTATTCCTACGCATGAAAATGGACGTCTGGGAGTAACACGAGTAGATGGAAGATTTCCCATTAAAGGAGGAGTGAAAGAAGCCTTCAACTTCGTACATGTAATACACTTTGATAAAAGTGATTTAATTTTGCTACGAGCAGAGAGAATCCAGAATTTCTGTTGTATAAGAAATTGTAAAACTCTGGGTCCTGCATGAAGATAACTTTTATGGTAATAATCAATCAGAAGACCGCTTAAGTGACTGATCTTTGAGAGTACAATAGGATGTTTACTATTGTTTTGTAAATTGGAGTGTTCCAACCGTCCTCCAACTCGCAATATTCCATATTGATCGACAAATGGGCAAAGTTTCTGGAGTTGGCGTGGAAAAACCCTTTCTTTGGCATTTAGGTCATGGCCAAAGTGATTTATTTGGTCCATTTTAATTAACACATCCATAGACTCTCTCAATTCATTCACAGTCAGACAACCCTTTGTTCGCAAAGTCTGTGAACGCTTACAATTGTGCACAAATCTCATTATCCATGCAAATATTCTTTTTAATCTTGTTAAACTTGAATATTTTGAAATGTCCATATTATGATCTTCATGTCTTGAGACTACGTTGACTTGAGCTGTGGATTTTACATCAGGAAGTTCTTCAATAGTAAGCAATTCTGAAGAAAATGAAGGCCATTTGTTTTGAGGTAATAGCAACCACTTCGGTCCTGAAAACCAAAGTGGATGGTCGCAAATCTGTTCAGGCAATAATCCTCTTGAAGCACAGTCCGCTGGGTTGTCTTGGGACACTACGTGACCCCACGATGCGTTGCTCACATTGTCATGGATCTGCACAACCCTATTTGCTACAAATATTTTTAACAAATAAGAAGGTGTTTTCAACCATGATAAGACAATTGTCGAATCAGTATAAAGATAAATACTAGAAATATTTATCGAATTCTGAAGTGAAGAATGTACATACTGCATAATCCTTGATAGCAACAATTCAGCAAACAACTCTAATCGCGGAATAGTTAAAGTCTTCAGTGGTGCTACCTTTGATTTTGCCATTAAAAGATGAACACTTGGAATGATATTATGCACGACAATATAAACTACGGCTGCATAACCAAGCTCTGAAGCGTCCGAAAATCCAACCAATGAACATGTATTGTTTTCACCAGTGTTATAATATCTTGAAATTTGAATATTTGAAAGAAGGTTTAATCTCTCTGCTAAAA
>JAHDVE020011735.1:0-75265 GCA_022606495.2 Halesus radiatus
GACAGGGAGAGAATGATAGCATCAGAGACCACCGTATATTTAACAATAGACCAACGGCAGACGATGCCACTTCTTAAATTGACAGGGAGAGAATGATAGCATCAGAGACCACCGTATATTTAACAATAGACCAACGGCAGACGATGCCACTTCTTAAATTGTCATCTTCAAAAGCATTCTATAAGCAAATTAGTGTTTTTTTTTCTTAGCATAGATATCGTTGTTAAAAACCTTGGCAAATACTACCTTTTGTACGTGGACGGAAGATATGGCAAATGGGGGAAGTTCTAAGATTTGCAGTTACATGTTCCAATTTTTTTTTAAGTTGACAAGAGCCTTAGTGGAAAAAACCACAATCATCTGTTCTTCCTCTTACGCAGGCCATAATAAGATTTTTTCCTTGGTCTGCCTTTTTCAACACCTTATCTTGAAGGGTTACTTCCTATGTATTGCCCTCAAGTTTCCAGAATTTTGCCATACTTATCTAGATTCCTACAGAGTTTGGGAGAATAGAAACAGTTCTATGGAAACATGACACCGTGTATGTATAAGAAAGCTACCAGGAAATTATCTCGACGGTTTGGCTGGAAGACAATATTGAGAATATGCATTAATTTGTGCGGTTTTCTAAGAGAGGGCGTTACTAGTACTATTTCGCGTCGTGTTCATCCGTGACTATATTCATTTGAAAGCTACTGTCATTGCGCATCTTTTTCAGTATATGTCATTTGGTTGAAGCGTAAACAACAATTTTTTCTATTCATTTGATAATGTCGAACTTTGTGCCAGATAAAGTGTTTTTGCGGGGAGTTCTTCTTCATTACTTTAACATGAAGAAAAGTGCTACCGAAATTCATCGTATTTTAGTGAAGGTTTATGGTGACCATGCTCTAGCTGATCGAACGTGCCAGAAGTGGTTTGCACGGTTTAAAAGTGGCAATTTCGACTTAGAAGATGAAGAACGACCCGGACAGCCAAAAAAGTTTGAAGATGAAGAATTGGAGGCATTGCTCGATGAAGATGCGTGCCAAACGCAAGAAGAACTTGCAAAATCATTGGGAATTGATCAAGCAACCATTTCCAGACGTTTAAAAGCATTGGGATTCATCCAAAAGCTTGGAAATTGGGTGCCGTATGAATTGAAGCCAAAAGACGTCGAACGCCGATTCTGCATGTCGGAAATGTTGCTTGAACGCCACAAAAAGAAATCATTTTTGCATCGTATTGTCACCGGTGATGAAAAATGGATTCATTACGATAACCCCAAGCGCAAGAAATCGTATGTGAACTCCGGCCAACCATCAACATCCACGGCAAAGCCGAATATCAATGGCGCCAAGGTAATGCTCCGTATTTGGTGGGATCACAAGGGTGTGTTGTATTATGAACTGTTGAAATCAGGTCAGACGATCAAAGGGGACCTCTACCGAACACAATTGATTCGTTTGAAGAGAGCGATCGCGGAAAAACGACCAGAATATGCGACTAGACACGAATCCATAATTCTTCATCATGACAACACTCGGCCACATGTTGCAAGACCGGTTAAAAACTATTTGGAAAACAGTGGGTGGGAAGTTCTACCTCACCCGCCTTATAGCCCAGACATGGCCCCTTCTGATTACTACTTGTTCATATCAATGCAGAATGCCCTCACCGGAATACGCTTCACTTTGGAACAGGTTATCAAAAATTGGTTCAATTCGTTCTTGGCCGCCAAGTCGGAGAAGTTCTTTAGGGATGGAATCCACAAACTGCCAGAAAGATGGACAAATGTCGTAGCTTCCCATGGACAATACTTTGAACATTGAATGTATAACCATTTTTTCACAATAAAGCCTTAATTTTCGAAAAAAAACCGCACGAATTAATGCATACTCCCAATAGATATGGGTCAACATTTTCGAAAAATTGACAAACTGCCTGAAATCCTTTGATTACGACTGGTCTACAGGGAGAAATACGAATTGAACGAGAAAGTGACTGAACCTCACTTTTTCAATTCAATTGCATAAAATGGATTAGTGTAGAAGAGCACCACTCCTATCTCTACAAAGAGTACAGTCCTGACAAATCAATGCCATTCAAGGAGGTTAATATATCAAAGGACATGAAATTTACGGAACCACCCCAAGATGCTCTAATTATTAAGATATTCAGTGAGAAGACGTATACTATGAAACTCTCTCAAATGAAAAAACCAGAATCAGCTTAAATTCGTTAAACCGGAATATCGTTATTAACAGGCAGTTCTGGAAAAATAATGATCAATTTTCCAATTTTTTTCAACCATGCATACATGCCACATTTTGTTAATTTAGCTTGCTTCGTAAATAAATCCCAAACTAATTTGTTTTAATATTCCTCCATTCAGAATCGAAACGTTGCTTGAAATGGCTTTAGCCATGTTTGATGTCCAGATCTGAGTAGCTAGGTACTTCCCCCATCTTCCTCTTCTCAAGGCCTTCTCCTCCCCACTACAATCAGCCATAGTCTCACTGGCTCCAGGCGGTTGGGAGCATTTGGAACCCTTGTGCGGTACTCGCATAAAAATAAATAAAAGTGCCCCCAGCTTCTGAGACATTAACTTGACTCAGGCTTTGGTGGAGCCCCCATACCTGAGCTGGTCACTTAAAGTTAGATCAATCATATCAATAGAAGACATGTTGGGAAGATTGCTTCCATTGAAGGAGAAAAGGCATGATCAGGAGAAGGAAGTAGTTGAATCGAGGCATTTTAACAGAAAAGTATGCATGAAATGATATATTAATGTGGATGAATCTGGGAAAGTGTGTGTCAAGATAAAGTTGTTTCACCCTGCATACCATTTTGGATAAAGGCAAGATAGTTATCAGGTACAATTTTAGGAATTCAGTTCCATTATGTACTAGCACCAATACATTTTTATTAAAAGTAGAAAAAAATCTTCTTCTTTTTAAATACCCACTGCTTCAACCATATTACTGAAATGGTCGATCAGTGGCACGAATTTATCTTCGATTTATTCTGCCTCAAACATTCTCTTGAAAATCGGGTCACTTACAAGATGGTATTACTGTCTTAACGATTCAAAATTATTGCTTAACCTGTGGAACGCCAATGAGACATGGCACATCCACAATATTCTGTGGAACGCCAATACGCATTATGACGCCAATTCGGAATGATCACATATTCTCAGGGGATTTTGAGCCTTAAGTATGTTCGTACAATACTCAAATAAATTTTAATCGATTGAAAAATGAATATTAAAATGTTCTCGATTCTCGTTTGTCGCACGCGTCAACTGAAAAAATCAATAATATCGTGTCACTGCGACGAACATTTCCAGTTTTCGAAGTCATATTACAGTACTAATTTACTGAAAAACCTCGTATTATTTTATTTTTATTGTGAAGGGCACTTATTTAACTTTATGGAAAATATAGTAAAACTTAATATTTTCGTATTTCTTTATCTTTTTTTTGAAGTCATGGAAAAAAATAATTTTTCTAAATATATAAAACTATTTTGGGGAAACTATTTATACATACAATTTTTATAAATATATAAACACATTATCATTATCTGATGAACAAAAACATAATTTTTTTAGAAACAACTCAGTAATTATGAAATTATACTCAGCTGGCACACGGCATAGCTAACGCGGAAACGCTGCAAAAGTTTTTAGCCATTTCTTGGCCGAAAATCCCTGTTTTCAAGGGTTTAATCGATTTTTACTAAATTGTAACAACATTAAAATCCAAATTAATAATTTGAATCTCGTCTTTCAACAGTGGAGACTGGCAGTCATCGCAGTCTAGTGCCACTTCTTCTTTCCACTCCGAGTGTGCTGACGACGAGGAGATTGCACTGGCGCTGCAGGCCCAGGAGTTGGCCTCCAGACACCACACCAGGGCCAAGTTCAGGTAAGATATTCATTACGCTATAGTTGTAAAGCCCTCAGTGTAAAACAACTACAAACACTCTTCTTAAATGTGGGTCCAATTGTATCACAACAACTTTGTATTTATGGAAATATTGAGCTGGAATATCTTTCCTGATGATACACACTGCAAGTCTTACTGAAACGTTGGTTCACAAAGAAGTAGGAAGCGCAACACAGCTACACTCAATAAAATACCCATATTTCAGTGAGCTGGTAGTACTATTAGCTGGACACTCGTCACCTCGGGAGACACAATAATACAATGGAACAATACAAGGTTCAATCTGCCATTTGCATGAAACCGGGATATTGAACGCTTTTATAATTTTGCATGGCATGGCTTGCCGTGGACGTCCATGGCAAGCTGTGCCGTCGATCTTTTTTTACCATTTACGCCGCGATTGTGAACCGCATGTGTAGTGTTTGCATCTATAAAGAAAGCAACAACACACATCGTCAGCATGCAAGAGACGCTTCGCAAGTGATGGAATCGACGTGGAGCGGGCAAGGCGGGCGCAGGAGAGCAGTGGCTCTAGAACGCGGATACTTCAAATTATCCTTGTGACTACACTCTCAAAATTGCCATCACGGTTTCATGGAGAGCTAGGTGTATAATGGCTGCGGCACGGCAGTTCCACGCCTTGCCTTTGCTGCGGACGGGAATTAAAAGTGCCTTCATACAAATCCAGATATTTTACTTCTCTGTGATGCTGCCATGGCTAGCCGTGTCGGTACCGTTGCCGTGCACATTATAAAAGCGCCCCATTGGGGTTCTAATTTTGAATCACAAATAAAATCGACAATTATGAAAAGTGTATGTGCAGAACACATTGTAATTGAATTTTCTTTATAAATAAATGTCAATTTACATTATCTCATTCATCATTCAAACGTCGAACCCCAATATCCCAGTTTCATGCAAATAGCAGATGATACCTTGTCGTCCCAAGGGTGTGAGCTCGTAAGTACAACACAAAAAAAACCATATTGCTCCAAAATTATTTTTACTATAGCAGATAGAACTAAGTCGCCCGTAAGAACTTAGTTGCTCATAAATTGCAACTTGTTCTTAAAAATATGTACATATAAAGGTTTTAAATAGAACTTTGTTGCATTATTATTACAGAATTATCTGTGAACGTACATAGGACATATTTTAGATGGGGTTTGAAAGAGAAAAAAATTATTTTGGCTAAAATGTCAGATGGAATCTTGTAGTTTCAAGGAGACAAGCTGTAGGAAATGTAAAGAGGATGAAGAAATACCGTTTCTTCTATATCCCACCTAGTTGGGAAGAAGGCTCAGATACCTAAGGAGCAACGTTGTCGAACCTGGGAGAAAACCCCCTGGCGAACTTTATTTAAGGGACCGGGCAACTATCAAAGGAATAAGGTCAAGGTAACCATTATGTCGCTATTATCAAGGTAACCAAGGAAAAATTTAAATATTTTAGTAAATACAAGAGATATAAAAACCGAGCTGACTACGACACATTTTCTCTCCTTCATAAACGGCATAAAGACTTATGTCGCGAAAATAAATCTCGTTACTTAAGTAATATTGAAAATAACATTTTCTTAAATCCAAAAAATTTCTGGAGCTACGTCAAATCTTCCAATAAATCCCAAGGTGTTCCAAAATGTATGTATTTAGGAGATCTGAAAGCCCACAACGGAAAAGATATTGGAAATTTATTTTCCGAATATTTCAGTTCGGTTTTCAGTACAACCAAAGATATACCTCCCCCCGATCCTATTGGCAACGGGAATCACATATCTAGTATAAGTAGTATTGAGGTGACACAGGAAATGGTATTAAAGTACCTTAAAGAAATTGACATCCACAAAGGCGCTGGTCCTGATGAAATACCCCCAATTCTCATAAAAAGATGTGCGCACAATTTAGCCTTACCTTTATCTTTAATTTTTAACCTTTCCCTAACCGAATGCACTGTTCCTCTTACTTGGAAATCCGCATATGTATCTCCCATCTTCAAGAATGGTAAAAAAACTGATATAAAAAATTACAGGCCAATCTCAAAACTTTGCATATTTAACAAAATTTTTGAAAAAATAATTTATCATCAAATGTATGCTGCTCTTAAGCCTAGCTTGAATACGAATCAACATGGTTTCATTAGTGGTAAATCTACAACCTCAAATCTCTTAACCTTCACAGAGTATCTCCAGGATAACCTGGATAACAGAATACAAGTGGATACTATCTATACCGACTACAGCAAAGCGTTCGACAAGGTTGATCACACCACCTTATTAAACAAACTTTTAAAAATAGGTATTCACGGCGATCTTTATCGTTGGCTCTCTTCTTATATCTCGAACCGTAGTCAAATAGTAGTGGTGGCTGGATATAAATCCGACAGTGTTACTGTAACATCTGGAGTCCCTCAAGGCAGCTTATTGGGTCCTTTATTATTTAATATTTATATCAATGATGTTAGTAATTGTTTTTTAAACTCACAAACCATCCTATATGCAGATGACATGAAAATCTTTTCATCTATAAATTCAATCGAGGATTGTCAGAAGCTGCAGGATGACCTGCATCGTTTGAATGTCTATTGTAATGCCCACTTTTTGGAAATTAATATCTCTAAATGCTTCGTTGTGCGCTTTACCAGAAATAAAAACGTATTTACTCATGATTACTCAATTAATTGTCAACCGTTATCTATCAAATCAGAAAGTAAGGACCTTGGGGTCATACTGGATATTAAATTGAATTTTAATAAACATGTCGACCGTATAGTAACTAAAGCATCATCTATGCTTGGTTTCGTCATCCGTGCCTGTAAACAGTTCAACGATATTAGCACTTTCAAAACACTTTACTTCTCTTATGTTCGCAGTATTTTGGAATATGCATCTCAGGTATGGAACCCAGGCTATGCACTACATAAAAACAGAATTGAAAGCGTCCAAAATAGATTTTTAAGGTACCTAAACTTCCGCTCTTTTAGATCTCATGTTAGCAATGAAGACTCCGCACAGTTCTTTAATTTACAGACATTAACCTGCCGAAGAAATATAGCTGATTCCGTAATGTTATTTAAAATCGCACGCAACCTAGTTGATAGCCCTGATCTTCTCAAACGCCTACTATTTCATATCCCAAATCGCTACAGCAGACAGCCACATACTTTTTATATCCCTCATTGTAAAACCAATTCCAAACAAAACTCGTTTATCTACAGATCTACACACTCGTTTAACTTAAATTATTACCATATTGACATTTTTAACTTAACTACACGTGATATTAAATTAAAATCCATAATGCGACCACCCTCAAACTAGTTAACTTAAACCATCTTTTTACCTTTATCCCACTCCTATGTTCCCATCCACCCTCCCCTCCCCCGACTGACATTGTTTAAGCTAATTGATGAAAAACTGTACATTGTCACACTTTACTCATAGTATTTATCATCAGCAGAGGAAAATTTATAATTGGCATAATTTATTGTTTATATTGTTATATATATGAAAATTATGGATTTGCTGTTAATTTTCCCAAAAAAAAGTAAATAAAAATAAAAATAAATGTGAAACATGGCAGATAGCATTATGAACCTATGCTCACTTGAATTAAAATAAAATGTTATTGTTATAGTCTGAGTGCTTACGGAAGCTTTGCAGACTCTGCGTGTCAACAATAATAATGAAAACCTTTTTTCTATTACAGATCGAGTGAAGATCTCATCCATCGCCTCTTTGTCTGCATAGCCGGAGTAGCCGATCAACTTCAAACCAACTTCGCTACAGACCTCCGCAACATCCTCAAATCTGTCTTCCTCATGAACCAGACCATCGAAATAGAGCCTGAGAAACCAGTAGAACCCGAAGAACCTCCAGCCGAAAACCCTCAAGCCACTTCTCAAAAGAACGCTGAAACCATAGAGTATGAAGTTTCCGAATCTGAGGTTTTGACTAACGGAGATTCTTTCGATAGCATCTATTCCGCTGAGGAAGTGTATGCGGATAACAGTCCTACTTCTAGAAGATCGCAACATAGCTTGACCGCATTAGAAGGCCCTTCGAACACGGAAGAGAACACACAGAATGATCTAAACGAACGTAGAGACTCGCAACCATCGTCGCGCCAGAATTCACGGCGTTCGTTGAATTCGCGGAGTTCGGCAAATTCGATCAATGCGACGCAGCAAAATGAAACTGTAGAGATTGCAGCCGATAGTAATGGAAGTCCGCGATCATTGACGAGAAAAGAGGCACCGTCGCGAAGTTCGTCTAGTACGTCATCCGATTCAAACAGAAATCCAACAACGGAGAATTACTACGATACTGAGAGTATCGGTTCTAACTCGCGTGTTTCTCAAGTTGTCACTGAACAAACTGTGGTCAATGGAAACGTGGGTGCAAGATCCAACACAAGGGCTAATTTGAGGTCAGCTGGTGATGGGGAAGACGGAGTCAGGAGTGGAAATAGAGCTGGTGATAGAACCGGAGATAGAGCACACAGATCGCAGTCGGTCAGTACCGGATTGGAAAGGGCTCCGGAATGGGTGCCAGATATAGCAGCACCAGATTGCATGAGATGTGGATCACACTTTACGGCGTTTAGGAGACGGCACCATTGTAGAAATTGCGGTAAGTAAATTTTATTTAATGTATAGTTGTATTTAACACGTTCATTGCTGAAACTGCGCGTCACGCGTTGACAGTAATTTGACCGGCATGCGCGCAACGCGCGAGGCGCGTTGCGCCGTCTGTTCCATTTCCGGTCTAAAACAGACGCACCCATGTGGTTTTGAGTCGTTTCTAGCCTCAGCGCTAGGCACTGTCACTGTTCGGCAGTTTGAATAGATCCGTCATTCATACCGGTCGTTAGAAGCGTTTTGTCATTGTCGTGCATAAAGCAGCGTTTACACGAGCAAAAACAGTAGATAATGTTGTCCATACGAAATTTTTCCGCATGTAAATACTCCTTTAGTTCGCTCAACCTTTCAGTCGAATGTTCTCAGCATGGCATTAATATGTACGAATTTTAGTTAGCAATGAACGTGTTAAGTTGCATAGATCATTAATATAGACCAAAAATAATAATGGACAAAGGATACTGCCTTGAGGAACACTGTAATGGATTTGAATTGGTTCACTTTTCATTTTTAATTCTAACTATCTGTGATGTAGTTGACATGTAGCTCTTCATAAGATTTAGCTCCGTATGTATGACCATATTATGAATTATAAATGTTGAGAACTGACAAAAATACAAGAACAACAAAAATGTAATGAACAATGTCAAGAAAGGCTCACCTAGATGGTTTGGACATGTAGAGGGGATGAATGGAAAAAGAAGTGTCATGCAAGTACATGGAAGAAGAAGTTGAGGATGCCTCACTGGAAAATATGGTACAATCAAATGAATTTAATACTTGAGTCAGGTCATATCAATGCTGTTAGGTTGTAACGTCTTTTTCTGATACATGTGTCATTAATGAGAAAAAGGGAGTGATCACAACTGAGTTATCAGCTGTACGCCTGCCTTTATGTATGATTGTAAATAATGCAAGCAGCGTGTACCAAGACAAATTTGTATGACTTTTCATTCTATCTGCCTAAGGAGGAAAAGGTAACTGGAACAAACAAAACATGATAAAAACAGAACAGAGTAGTGAAAAACCCGAGCGGGTTAGGTCGGGTTATTTTTCTTCACTGTTCTTTTTTATCATGGAACCAGAGAAACGACTTAGTGATAGTGACCTGGTACAATTTTCAATGGATTATTATTTCATCCTCCAGGAAAAGTGTTCTGCGCCTCCTGCAGCTCCAACTCCATCCCGCTCCCGCGATTCGGCCACCTTAAACCGGTGCGCGTGTGCGAGGAGTGCTTCCAGTCCACCAGCCTGAAGCAGCAGCAGAACCACCACACCGGCCAGCACCACAGCCGGGCGGGAGTCCACGGGGCGCGCCGCAAGACCTACTCGCACAGATGAGTCGGCATTCCATCTTCAATCAATAGTGTCTTTGTTCTTCTGATGATTCTTCGTCTGAATTTCACGTGTTTCATAACTGCTGCTTGTGACAAAGTTTTGTTTTCAATTACCACCATTTTATGATTGACATTATTAAATGCATGTGTACAGTGATATCTCTGTTAACAAAGTCTCGATGTAGTGATATCTCGGTTAACGAAGTCTCGATGTAGTGATATCTCGGTTAACAAAGTCTCGATGTAGTAATATCTCGGTTTACAAAGTCTCGATGTAGTGATATCTCAGTTAACAAAGTCTCGATGTAGTGATATCTCGGTTAACAAAGTCTCGATGTAACGAAATTTAACTAAAAAAGGCTCTTTCTAATCTATCATAACGCGTGCCGTCTATAGACGTCATAGTTTTCTTTCTTTGAGACGTACACAGTTTTGCAACTCCCAAAAGGACTTTTTAAAAAACTTTCTGAACCCTTTTACGCCACAGCAAGTTTATTTGTCTTATTGAAAATGTCACGGCATGCCGCAAAAAAACCAGTTTGTACCCGTAACCATTTATAATAGCATTTATTAAATTTTTAACAAAAATAAAACATTCTGATGAGGTACTGACATATATTGAGAATATTTATTAACTGTTTCTTATGGGATTAAACATTTTTCTCATCAATTCAATTTAGGTATATAAATGGAGTAAACATCAGTGTTCGAAATATGTGCACCAACATGCGGCCAATTGGCATCATAGAAATAACACGAGCTTCAGTCGATTACAAGCGTTCGCCGGGTAAGGATCTCCAACGATAACTGCAAAATGCCTACATGACTGGACAAGTCGTTCTAGAAAAGATAGAAAAAACAATGATGTAACCTTTCATCGGTTTTTCCATAATCGATATTCGTGTAAATTGGCATTTTTAATGTTAAAAAATTCAAGAAACACTTGAAGTTAGCACACCGGTAATTCAAATCCTCCGGGATGCGGTGCGGCGGCCAGCCGTTTGTTGAGTTCGTCCGAAGGATTCGGGCGACATCGACAGCCGCCTCACCCCTCTTCCTAATTCTCCCGCGGGAACAATATTTAACACTGACTTTGCAAAGAATGTAGACTCCATTTGTATACCTCCACGCAGTGGCGGCTCGTGACTATTGAGTGAGCTAGAGCGCTATGATTGAAAAATACGACATTATTGATGTTGTTGAAGCTGAAAATGATTTATTCTTTTTCAAGTTTTTTTATGGAAATTGAAATTTTGAAAAAATATTAAAATCATTTCCAGCTTCAACAACATCAAGAACGTCGTCATTTTTTCAATCTTAGCACTCTAGCTCACTCAAAAGTCACGAGCCGCCACTGCCTCAATGATCAAGACAAAGATTTTTAAAAGGTATTTAGTTTGACAGTTTATATAACACCAGTAGTTGTATGTTTTAGCTGCCAAATGTGTGGCAGTTAAAATTTTGAAGATATAATAAATATTACAGACTTCATCGCCGCCTATCTACTACGTTATCCGAGGTGTTACTGTACAGAAGTTTCAGCATTCTATCATCGTTGATATCCGTCACTCTTACGACCATTACTTACTGGAATTTTGATACTTTGCTGACAGTTTATTCGTAAGGAATGGACCTTGATTATTTTATTAATTTATTAAATTCAAATGATCAAATACTGTTTTCGATGCAACTTCACAACTGACATATTATTTTTGTTTTTAATCGACTTGGATGCCAAAATTCATAAAAATTCCATTATAAAATAAAATAAATCACTTCTCGTAATATTTTGTATCGTTATATTAATGTCCTATTCCTGTACTCATTGAATGCAATCAATTTTAAATTTCCATCACTTACGAAACTAACTATGTATGTATTGATTTTTATTATGTATTTTTACTATGAGCAGGCAAAATATTTAACAAGCTATTGTGAAGAATAATAATTGTTGATAATCATTAATCTACATATATTATTAATCATTGTGTATCGTCTATGCAGTTCAGTTCTTGAGAAAACGGCCTCAGTCCTCACAGACTCGGACTGAGGTGATCATCTCTATAAGTGAACTATAGCTATAAGTCTAAAACGTGTACCTATGTGTAAAAAACCATACACCGTATGAATATATAAAAGACATTTTGACTTTAATTTTTATTTTATTATTTGCTGATAATACTTTATTATTTTGCTAATTTCTCAAATTGACTGCTTCTAATCGAATTACGCATCTCTATTTTGGATAAAATATTTTAACAACGAAAGATCTAATTTTCCATCTTTCAACATGCGTTTCGGTGGCTTTTAACAACATAATGTTAATGGTTTATGTGAGTCCTGTAAAAATATGCGAGAATTGTGAGAGTTACGCACATTAAAAGATAAGTACATCAGCTCTTGTAGCAGAATTAATGTTTTTTTAAAGAGTAAATGTATTTCTAATTGGACTTTGTTGACAATTATGTTTAAACAAATCTTCAATCAATTCCAAAGAATTCAGAATAATATTTGCAGCTTGTCCAATATAATTCAATTCGAAGCAGTCAAAATAATAATAAACAGCTTTTTAACATAATCTTTTTTTTTCATCTGTTTTTGACTTGATTAATAATTTTATTATATTTTTCTTTGACTTAACTAACACTCTGTGAAATTAATAATTTTTTTTCACAGTTTCAATAGACAATAGGATTTGTGTAATTTTTAATTCACAATAAATCGAAATATGAACAACCTACATATAACAGTCATTTATACATATAGCTAGGCGATTGGATTTCACAATCGGCGGCCGGCGACCAAGTACCTAGAATTACAATAATTTATTTGGTTTGAAATGAAAACGATGATATTGGGTCTTTTTTTTGCATCAGAAACCGTCGCCCTAGATTTATTTAATACAAACTATTTTAACTACATAAATTTAATTTTATCAACATCAAAAATAAAATTCATGGGTCGTGGAATAAAATTAGATAAGTCAGAAATTCAAATTTGAAATAGTGGTGATCTAAAAAAAAATAAGTTTTTCTGTCATAGTAAATTTTCATAAAAAAAAATAACATAACTAAATTTTGTGACTATCAAATTAATACGATAAGATTATTGTTAAGAACCTAATATTATCCCTGATTAAAAATATTTACGTAATTAAGTTATTTTAATCCTTATTGTAATGTTTGACTGAATGTAAAAAAAATTGTAATTAGTTATTTCTATTATTTCTTGACTATTTGACTGGATTTTTTTTGTGACTAGGCTATATTATGCTTTTTTTTAATGTGTTAGTGTTTTCTGTATATAAAGTTAATAGATAGTTAATAAAATTATTTTAATGAACGTATCAGAATACTTGGATTTATAAAATTGAGTAACCAATGTTGTTTTAATTAATTATTATATTCATAAACCTGTGATTGTTATATTATGGTTCAAACTGCCTGGATCATCCTAAGTGCTTTATTTGAATTAATTTTTACACGATTGGCAAAAATTTCACAAACTATAAAAACATATTAAAAGATTTTAAACTTTTGAACTTCGTCTTTAGAAAAATCATTGATTTAATTTGGAGATTTCAGATTTGGCATCTATGGATTTTTTTAAAAATAATACAAATTAATTACTGCTTCGTGAACTTAACTACAGATAAACACCCTGCTCGAGAAATTAAGATTGTGCAGAAAAGTTTTTTTTACCCTTTGTGTATACAGTGTTGAAGAATCGTGCCTACATACGGTACGAAGCACGGCAATAAGGAACTCCGGTGAAGGATATTACGACTAAAAAACTATATATTCATATATGTAGATCAACAAACGCTGATTCTGAATACATGGAATTTAAAAAGTGATTAAAAAACCATATCATCAAAACGCCCTGTTTCGTTGATACCATTGAAATGATGTCACGCAGTTGTTTGCGCGTAAATTCTTTCTGTATAAATTCATTCTGTGGGTCCGCATGGCGCTTGTGTGACATCATGCGGTCACCGCTCGGATTCCAGTAGTTTTGATAGGCTTTAAAAAAAATCGGTCTCAAAAAAAAATCAATTTAACTATGAAAAAAAAAATGGACTGGAGTTCTTTATTGCAGTATTGACCTTGTACGTTCATTTTGTCTTCGGATGTTGCCAATTAGTTAAGGACAAAAATTAAAATGTCGCTTTATCAAATTTGACTACGTTGTTGGCTTTAACAAAAATAGCTTTTTATTTATTGAAGTTTCTTGTCGGCTCCTACGGGTTAAGCTTGTTAACTTGAGTTATTAATTAATAAGATGATTTTTTATGGGTTTAACATCACCATTGGTTTACTTTTGGTGGGTTAAGCCATGTTGCTCTTCTACCGCCTTCCTGAGTCAATGTTTCAAACAGCTTTTCAATGTCCATTCTCAGGCCAGACTATAAAAGTGAACAAACATAATACTATTTTATTTATTTTTTTAATTAAATGAGTTACATAATATGTATTAGAATTTAAAGTTGATTTTTATGAATTCATTGCCGACACAATAAAATTACATATGTATGTACGTTCTGCTTTATTCTGTTTATAATATTTAGCCTTTAATCCATTCTGTACAGTCGCCTCTAAGAATGCATGAAAATTACAGTAAACCAACTCAGTTCTTTATTTATTTTTCCACTCCCACTTTGTCTTATGATATGGACTCTGAAAAAAAAAATTATTTCAGAATTTAGAATCTTTTACATAAATAACTACTTAACTAATCACCATGTCATATCCCCACAGAGTAGACGGAGAGCATGGAATGCCACACATCTCTCCTTGTTTCATTAACTGTCTATTACTCCTACTTTTGTTGTGCTCTGAGTCGAGGGCTTACTTGAAAGTACCATGTGTAGCTGTCAACCCCGACTTCTTTAATTTGCTTTCATGTCACGCATTCTCCTGGCACTCCTTTCTTTATCCATACCATCTAAATGTCCCACTCTCAGTCTTAATCATTATGTAATCATTGAAGATAATATTAACAACTCTCATCGAAAATACGAAATAGACCAATATACAGAAAATAAAAAGGTAACGGTTGTGACTCAAATTCGAACCCAGATCTTCTAGTCTTCCCGGGACAAGTGCCTCTACTAATTGAGCTATCAAGACCTAGTTGCATTCATTAATTTTTTTTTAACAATCTCACACTTCTCTTTGAGAATTACTGACATTATCATTAATTATTTCCCATATTTTATGGCTGCCATCTTTTGGTGTGATTTTAAAGTTTTGCCCGAATTTTTGCAACCTAGATTATGTTATTTTTATATTTTCACTGAGATACTTTTAATATTATCCTCTTCAATGATTAAATATTACAATGAGATTTATAAGCTTCAATAATTTAATCCTAATAAATTGAATTAACTTATTATGTTTACATCAAGCCTTGCATTCTTTCTCCAAGCTCCTAATTCGTAATTGGGTCGTACGTGGCTCTACCGCACATACTTCTCGGGAACTATTTTTTACAGCATTCAGTCTAATTTTAACCTTCCTCTGCCAATTGCACGTCTCATGGCCGCTATTTCCAACTTTTCGATTGATCAATCTGAGGCACCGATCAGCCAAGTGTTTTGTTGAGCAATGCTCTATTAGCCTGTTTCCAACCATTTTTTATCATTGAACATTCTAAGGGTGCGTACCCGCCCACTTTCATAGACAATAAAATTACATTAAAGTAAAAACTTTTTAAATGTTAAATTATCAAAGACGTGTTAATATTGTATTTATTATGAATACACATAATTTATTTTAATTACTTGTAATACACAAACCAATATTTTATATTTTACAAATGTATATCTTAAAAATATGTTGAAAATTAAGGTTAGCTCGGTTGTTAGTTGAGTGTTGCTAATGCTGCCAACGTTTCGTACATTTGACATTTCTCCTTCATTAAAAACAAGCCAAAACTTAGCTTAAATAAGTAGAATAAGTTAGGTTTTCTTCAATTTTATTTAAAACATACAAAAAACATCTTTTTGACATTGGAAAACGGTTTAATAAATCTTTGTCATTCAATATTTGGAGCGCGAACCAAATGACGTTTGACATTTTTCACTCTGTTGACACGTTTTATAATCAGTCCTTCGCTGAGCGGCACTATCCAGTTGAATCAATTTCCTAACTTGATAATTTGATCGTTACTTGATCGAGAGTTTCTTTGGGAAGAGTGTAGTTTTGCATTTGAACAGTGTTGGAGCAAAATTTTGACTCAAGTAGGATTGGGAACAACGGCGGTCACTGCCATTCTTTCAACTGCCCGTGTTCATCAAAACACTTTTTGGACTACTGTACTTTGTCGCATCAATTTTTATAGTTTTATGCAATAAATATAAATTAAAAATAATGCCTTTTGTCGTTATATTTATATGAAGAAAAAAAATAACTCTCCCTAATATTGATAAATACATACATAACTGTAACGTGTGTCCCTACCTGCTGATTTTTTGTATAAATCTCATGTCTTATAAATATTACCCTTTTGTGTTATCTGTATCATAATATTATATTCTTGATAGTGACTTTTCTAATATGTAATCTTCATCATGTATCGATTGAAAAATGAATGCTGTTATTATTAAAAATATGGACTAATTAATATTACGTTTAAATTAATAATCCAATACTTGGGTATAATGTTGTAATGTATCATATTATTATATTATATTGGAAACAGATAAACAGCGATGTTATTTTCAAGTTAAATCGTTTGTTTTATTTTCACCTAGAAGTGCGGCGTCTTCATCTGCTATGCCTTCCATCTATCTTCCCTAGGAATTAGGTCATTCCTCATAATATGACTGTACTGGAAGCTCACGCCAGTGACATCGACTATGAATCACCGGCTTCCTCTTCAGGGACCTTGGGTAAGGATTTGCAAATGAAACGGTCACTTCACAAAAGTCGTTGGATAACTGGCTGATTTGACCATTTGCTTCCATATTTATTGGGCTAGGATTGTACAATTTCTATACATGTTATTATCACTATTTATTCTTATCTCTACAGGAATGCATGACATAATAAAGGAACATATTTGCAAACGCACCGTAGGGCTGAAAATTAATTACTTGTGCGAGTGTAATCTTGAAAGCCATAGTCACGAGCAGGGTGATTTCATTTAAACAACATTTAACAATAAACCTTATCAAATTTGAGTCCTGTAGATATGTGAGAACTATAAACATAATCTCTTAATTATTTCAAATATGATATTTCGTGTAATAAGTCTCTTCTGTCCGATACAATGACCAACATCTTTTTATATCGACGGTTCCAACGAACAATGTTGGATGTGTAAATTGGTAACTTTGCATAAGAGCAGTAGCAGTTACGATAATATGTTTTTCCAATGAAATAAATAGGAGTTTATGCAAAATATCAAAAACAACATTTTATTTCTTTATCTCAAAAATAATAAAAATGTAAACGTGAAACTCTAAACACATAGAAATTATACTTTAAACAGCTCTAATAAGAAGATACCATTTGCACATCCGACATTGTTCATTGAGACTGTCAATATCTAGTACGTTTTCAAAATTTTTGGCTATTCAATGAGAACATCTAAATTATTCAATTTATTGGGATTAAATTATTGCAGCTTATTCATATACCTCATTGTAATATTAATCATTAAAGAATCAACAATTATCAATGAAAATATGAAATAGATGATTAGACGGAAAATAAAAAGGTAACTTTCCAGTCACACCAAAAGATGGCAGTCATAACACATGAGAATTAATTTATGATAATATTAGTAATTCTTAAAGGGAAGTATGATAAAAATGATTGGATGTATTAGGTCTCGTAGAAGTGCTTGTCTCAGTAAGACTAGAGGATCCAGGTTCGAATCCCAGTCACGACTGTTACCTTTTTATTTGTCTATTTCATGTTTTTTTGAGAATTGTTGATAAATATTATCTTCTTCAATGATTTACTTATAAATTAGATATCCTATCAGTTCAGGATATTTTGAGGACACGCCTGTACATCCTCATTTCAAAGGCTTCTATTTTCTGTGTTGCTTGCTTTAATGTTCAGGTTTCCATGCCATGGAGAAGAATACAGGAAACAAAACAAACCATTCTGTTTCAGAAGAGTTTCTACACATTAATGAAAATGCTTCCGACCTCTTCAATGTGAACCTTTACTTCTTGAGATAGATCCAATTATACAAAGTTCTTAAGTATTTATATAAATAAATCTTAATTTTATCATTAGGTGTTTTTAGGACTGGAAGACATTGCATTCAATGAAATCACGGATAACCTGCGACGTATACAGTTTGTCGAATTCGAATCCTACAGTGGGTATCAATTTATTCCCATTCAGCACCAGCTACGCTTGCATGATAGTACTTGTCAAATGATTTTTTTTTTCTCCAAATTTTGTATATTCTCTAGACCTGCTAGGGTAGACGTGAAGCTAATAAACGCCGAAACTGAACTAATGTGTCGTCAAACATTATCAGTTTAGTCCATCCGTTCGCCCAAAGTTTGAAAGAATCGCTTCTGTTGGACTGATCAGTCCGAATTGAACTGATGAAATCTTCACACATTTCAGGCCAAACTTGTGACCCGCTTTAGTTTGATTTTTCCGTACATTATATTATTCACAATTTATTTCCATTATCTAACGTATTCTGAATACCTCTCATTACAAAAAAGCAACCAGGGTAAATAAATTCAATATTACTGCAACCAGATTGAGAAGTTTAACAATATTAGTGACATCTGTCAAATGGTGAACTCATTAAATTACCAGGAACGAGATTTCCTATGAATATTATTTTCTTGTTTTAACTGTAGGTGATTTCACTACTATTTTAGGAATCACATTTGAAAAAAATCACCATTTTATGGTTAATAATTTATTATATGGTTAGTAATTTGTGATTTTACTATATATAATACCCTTGAGGTGATTTTTCCTAATTGTTTATAAAAATAATTGTTACCCTTTGCGCTATGCACAAAAATCTTGTCTTAAAAACTTTAGTTTTTCAATTAATAGAAGTGTTTTTTGTTGTATTTCTTAAATACAACAAAAACTACTTATATATCTTTTTGTATTAAGGAACTCCAGTCCATTTTTTTATTTTTTTTTATTCAATGATGACCTTCAAACTTAAATACCAGTACATTTAGTTTTTTTCTAAAGTTAAAATAATTTTCCAGGTTTCAATTTTTCAAAGCCCGCCAAAACGTTCCCAATCTATGGCCGGTCGGTTTTGAGGTTAGAATGTCATGAGCTTTACCGTACATAATTTTATATTCTATTCATAGTAAACCATAACTAAACATAAGTAATAACATTATGTATCTTTTTAGAATATTTAACTCGAAGAATAATTATAGTGTTGAGCATTAACATTATCATAATACCCGTATTGACAACTGGTTTACCCATGAATACTTTTTATATTGAACGACAATTATAGAGCTTAAAGTCAACCCTAATTAAGTTTAAATTTCGCCAAAGCTAAAAAATACGTATTTAAAATACAAAACGAAAACGGAAAATAAAAATCTCCATAATAATCCAAAAACAGAATGCACATGTGACGTCAGATGTTCCAAATACAATGGTACCAACATGACAAGGTGTTTTGATGAAATGATTATTTATTCACTTTTAAATAACGGTTTATAAATTCTACGTATATACAATAAAAGTTATTTATTCAGAATCGGTATTTGCTGATATATATGAATATATATATATTTATTTTTTTAAGCCATAATATTTTTCATTAGAGTTCCTTATCAGTAATTAAGTTTGCAACTATAACTAAAATACATGCATAATAAAATGTCAGTGTTTTATAAACTAGATACATAAAAAGTAAAATATAAAATAATATAAAACAGTAGGTAATATGTATAGAATAGACTCCAGATCAGAAGGTTGGGTGTTCATCACGTCGGGGTCACCAATATAGTTCTCACAGTATTGGGTTTTATTGTAATTAACTTTAAATCCTTTTATTATGACACTGTAACAATCTATTTATTTTATAACTTTGTGTCTTCCAGAACAAGATAGGATAAAATGGAATGATATTTAGCTTGTCAGATCCCAGCTGATCTATTGAGTGTTGCCATTAGTGTAATGTTGCTATAATTGTGATTTATTCTCGTTTTGTTTCCCGAGGGTGCACCGGTGTCGAAGGGAGAAATGACGCTAGTTCCTCAGATCATCTTCCATTAAAATACCGGTAGAACAAGGGCTCCATTCCCACCTGACGTATGTGCTCCAAAGATTGGAATGCGTTTGTTAAGATAGGCGAATCTATCAAACGGACCGCCCGTTTCTGCACAGAGTCGAGGGTTTTTTTTTCAGATATTTTGGGGCTCCCCACCAGAGGTGGCTACCAAATTCTACAGTACGGCGCAATAATTACAAATTAATTTATATGTAGTGTATAAAAATTGAAATGTTCATTATTTTAAAGTTTATTATAGTAAAGGGCACTTGAAGTGAAATAACACACGACTGCGCTATAAATACAATGTTATTGTTGTTATAGTACCGTCTATTAGGTCTAGCTTTTTGCCCATTTCGCGCACAGAGCGTCTATTGCCTCTGCAAACATTGTAGTTACTGGAAGAAATATGTCTGCAATTTTCCTAGCTCCAATCTTACACAAGTACATAATATCAATGAAATATGATAACGTACTCGTAGGTACTTTCTTTGGAGCTAGTCGCTCTATGGTCCATAAAGCATTCTCGTCGCAGAGTCAATCTGAATTCATCTTTACGACGTTTTATTGTTATTATGCAAGGTTTTTCTACCACTTCTTGTTCTAAGACGATGTCAGAATAAAACGTTTGCATAATGTACACACCATAGTTAATAGGAACAAAGGGATATATGACATGAAGCGTGCCGCTGTCGCCGAGCTGCGACCAAACTATACGGACAAAGCAAAGCGGCTATAGTCGTCCCAGGTAGAGGTCGTGCGGTCGTCCTAAAATGCTTTGATAAATATACTCCTTCTCACACATCTTGTGTGAAAACGAAAAAAACTTTCGAATGTCTTTAATCATATTCCCATGGAAATTTATGTTTCTTTCGAATCGTAGAATTTTTATGGTACTGCCAGTTGTAAAAAAATGCTTTCGTAAAACGCACACAATGGTAATTAAATTACCATAAGATGATGAAGTTTAACATTAATCACACACTTATTCGTTAACAATTTAGCCGTTTAAATAATATGATGTTATCGTTATTAACATTACCATGTACCAGTGGCGAGTATTGCTCTACGACCAAAGGCAGGTTGTGTGTAGTTTTTCATTGAATATTTGAAAATGCCAATATGATTATCTTCTTTTGCCGCTGATTGTTGTGGCCGAATGAACAAATGTGCGTACACGTTCCTTACCAAATTCATGGAAAAATACATTTTCATCAGACATTTATCGTATATTAATATTTTCTTTATTTGGTTAATTTTTGCTTAAGGTTGGCACAGTTTTCCAGCCTTTATGGACTGCACGCCACTGCCATGTATTAAGTAGCTAAAAAAAAGTTAAAGTTGCTAAAGCCAGATTGTCCAAAGGCTCTCTGTTTCAATTTTTAAATTGAGCTATACTTAGATTTCATCACAGCAAGTGCCGAAAACCCAGCTGTGCCCCTGGGAGGAAACCGCGGCTCCCCAGGGCGCCGTGGCGCACGCTTTGGGAATCACTGCTTTAATGAATAAATCGTTAAAAAGTCAAACACAACAGGTTGTTATCAATGTATTGCGGTATTTTTAACGATAATGTTAAAACGGTGGACCATATTTACCACCGACGTTCTTAAATGAGGTAAATTGTAGTTTTTATAGCATTCTCGCAAAATTATATTGAATTTCCGATAATGTGACCGCCCAATTTCGAATATTGGAATTTTTGGAACGCTCTCTATAACACTTTTTTTTTTCTTTCTGGTTCTCGAAAAGTTTTTTTGAATATATATTTATATATCTCTTTTGAATATACAAAATGACTTTTAAATTAACATATCTCTTATTTTCGTTTTGATAATGTTATTTAACGAATTCTTTGTTTATTTTTTGAAAAACTTAACTAATTTTATTTTATTTGAATACCTTTTTATGTTTTTAAATATAAATATATTTTTTTAAATACGTTGCCAACCGGACAAGTAAAAAAGTAACATGTACATATAAATAATAAAAAATCCTGTGCTAACTCCATTTTTATTTATTTATTTCAGTTCCGCATATTTAATAAGTATGAAATAAACAAATAAAATCGTATATAATTTAATCATCGATCACATCGGTAGTTATTAACACTTCGTGTTTAATACATAATGTAAAAGCCCCGTTAATTATGGCAGAATGATCACTGTCAGCGTGCCATATAATACGAAGCAAGATGCGACATACGGCCTATTGGTATAAGTCACGATGACGCGCGTACGTTTTATGGCTGGGACCACTATATGCAATCAAAGTTGTGTGTTTGGAGTTTGGTGTGAATGTAGAAACAAAGGCGGGGCGCCGATGCTCTTTGCAATAGAATGGGTAAACGATGTTGTCGATACGCGTTGTACTCGTGGTTTCATACTAATAATGGTTTATGGCCCATCTACCTGGTTTTTATTGACTATGGTACTACTCTGTGCTGTAAGGGGGGTCGTTTCTGTGGATAGTATAGATTAAAAAAAAGTTACTTACAATTTTTGCCGCCTGCACAGATATAAATCAGTACCTACATTTTCATTTGTGTGTCGAACTGCATGGTAAGGTTAGGTTAGGTTAGGTTAATACAGCAAACCCAACTAACTTCTTCTTGAAAACATTTTGTTCTTTCTTAAATCCATCTCTGGTGTCTTATCGCGCCATACCCGCCACACAATACATACAACTTTAGCCCCGACCTACAGCGATACCACAAGGAATGTTAAAAGCTATTTAATATAATGCCTTGTCGGTTTCATCTTATTTATGTCACCTTCCCCGAACGCAAAGGTAAAGGATGGCCATCTGCAGGACTGTGGAATTGTAAGCTATGAACTGTAAACTGTGATCTGTGGAACTTTGAACTTTGAATTGTGAACTGTGATAGGGTGAACTTTGAACTGTGAACTCTGAACTGTGAACTTTGAACTGTGAGCCTTGAACTTTGAACTGTGATCTTTGAACTGTGGAATAATTCAATCGTGTCCAGAACTAAATTAGACTATCACATTAAAATAATTATTGTCCACATTAAAATTGAATGCACGAGTTTCGCTTCTGCGATTCCATAAACGACGCAATTTGATTTGTTGCACTATTTGATTTACAATAAACATCTATAGGTATGTACCTAAAGCAGCAAACTGATAATTTGAACTAGCAAAAACTATCGAACGATATGCTATGATATAATGAAAATAGAACAGTAGTTACCTACCTACCTGGTGTAACGTAACTTCTTTTAGATCTCGACTGTAAATAGGTAAAACTCATCAACACACCATTTTTGGTAATGTTACTTTTAAGTGGTGCCAGATAGAAAATTTTTCAGATGACAATATGGTAAAATCATTTTCGATGATGAAGAGTATTTTTCATACTAAAAACTACATCATAGTAAAATAAATTTTTAAAACTGTCAGTGAAATGAGTCACACCTTACATCTCATAATATTATACATAGAAATGCAATATTTTAAATCGCTTCAGAAAAAAAAATTCTCTCATATAAAAATCAAGATTTAAAATTAGTTTTACGAATAGTAAAAAACTAATTTTTATCGCCTCCTGTAAAGATTTTTTTTTGTGGCTAGGGTTTTACCAATGTATATGTATATATCATAATATCAACGTTGTTTCCACCATGAGCTATAGAGTTTTAAAAAATACATTTAGTACCTACCCATCAAAAAAATAAATAAAAAGGATGTAATTTTTTTCGATCAATTTCAACATAGATATTTGAAAAAAAAAGTTTCGAATAGAGAGAAAACTTAAGAAAAACTCTGGTAAAGCATTTTCTTATGGGAAAGGGCTCTCTAATGCAGTATGTTTCAATGCTTGATTTGACACAATGTATCCACATTTAAATGTAAAAGCCAAGTGTTAGCTCCGGAACCGTGTCCACTCTGGATAAAGTAATCGTAGTGTTTTAGGCTAATGAAGTGATCGCACATTCAATGTACGACATTTTCCATTGAATCACCAGTAGATTTAGGTTTTTGATGTTATGGAATCAACAAAGTACCTATTTACCAAGTCAGGTTATCATTTGCAGTCGGGAGACAGGAACTATGCACTTATCCAGTGTCAAGTGCATTGTTCTATGACCAAGGGTAGGATGTGTGTAGTTCTTCAATTTCGCGTTCAAATTGTGCATTTAAAAATTTGGAAGTGGCTATTTTATTATATCACTCCAATAAAATCAATTTATCAAAATAGAACGATTGTGACATAAAAAAGCACAAATTAGTGTAAAAAAAATTTATCACGGAAATTTTCTTATTTTCTTTAGTGGTTCGTTTTTCTTAGGTAAGGCACAGCATTTCAACCTTCATGGACTGCACGTCACTGCACTTATCGGACTTGTTAGAGCTTTGAAGCCGTTTGTTTTATAATCTTAAAAAAACATCTATGTTAGTAAGAAAAGCGAAATTCAAAACTATTCACCATCTTTTTATCAATCTATTGAAACGATGGCCAAGAACTTAAAGGGTGAAAACTTGAAATATTGGAAAATAGAGCGAAGTTTAAAACCAATTCCCCATTTTTTTCTACGTCTATAGAAATGGTGAACAAGAACCTAAAGGGTGAAAGTATTAAATATTGGAAAAAAATATCGAAGTTTAAAACCGATTCGCTATTATTATTTCCATCTATTGAAACGATGGCAAGAACAGGATGAAAGCCAGAAATATTGGAAAAAAAAACAAAGTTCCAAAGTCGGGACCTTTCGCTAACCTTTTGTTTTGTAGAAATGCTGAAATTGCCATGATAAAGGTAATGTTTTTTCGGTTGTTATTACGCTTCCAGCTTTTTTAGGAAAATCGTAAAAATCTGAAAAATTCACGCGAAAGACTTGCAAGCCTGTTTTCCCTCTGACAATGAATTTGAAATCAAATCTTCGCATAAATTCAGCTTGCATGATTATTGAGCCACAGGAGCAATTTTTATCAACTACAACATTTGACCCCCTGATTCAAAAAGATACTTATATAACCTTAAACATTACTATAATTCTACTAAACTAGTAAATCTCAGTGGCGTGCAGTGCATAAATACTGAAAAGATGTGCCTACCTTAAAAAAAATTTAACAGTAATTTTTGTGTTGATGTAATGCGTAAATTAAAAAATAATAGAAAGACGAATTGAATTAGAATTATGTTGTACACATAACTAACTTTCACCTTATATTTCAACCTGCCCACAACCACGAATATAAGGTAAGAACGGCTACCAAAATATTACTCACCACACAGCATCCACAAATATGATATAGGCCTTGGGGAAAATTATTTCCCTAACCTAGCCTAACCTAAACTAGGTTAAATTAGGTTTCCAGGCTATTTTTTTTCCTACTTTTAATGACTATTTCACTTTTTTTAAATGCCGATTCATACATGTGTTGAATTGTCATGGAACCTTGCGAAACGTCACTGAGAAAAGGCATTTTTTCTTGCTTACACCTAATTTATATTGGCGAAAAAGAGACAAAGTGTATACTGCCATGGTAAGTAAAAACACAGTATCTTCTTTGAGATTCCTAAGGAAGATACTGTGTTTTACTTACAATGGCAATATATGTAC
Organism: Halesus radiatus; assembly: GCA_022606495.2. Lineage (NCBI taxonomy): Eukaryota > Metazoa > Arthropoda > Insecta > Trichoptera > Limnephilidae > Halesus > Halesus radiatus. Next base: position 25,725 of record JAHDVE020011735.1, read on the forward strand.
GTTATTCGAATTTGAATAATCGAAAAGATTTAATCATTTTCGCTGAAATTTTCCATTTTTGAAGTTGAATAACAAGTTTGTAAGATGCTGTATGCAAGCAATGCATCTAGTTGAGTACTGTGTTCGCGTGGCAGTGATATCTATGACAATTGAATTTCTAGACTAAAGAATGCGCTTGGCAAATAGTGTTTGGTGATTTTTTTTCCAGTTGACCCCGCCTCCTCACAAAAAAGGTTTCTACGCATCAACCGTCAAGCGCATTCTCTTGTTTACCAGACTCCACCAACGTTATTTTTTTTATAAAAGCCCATTCATTTGGCCATTACCTACATAATTTTCGTCATGCAACCTTTTTGTTCCTACGTATATTTGTTTTAAAATCCATGTAGTGTCGGTGCATATTTAATTTCTGACTTAATTCGTTTCAGATGGGGCCGTACGTGCGAGGAGTATTTTATCTGCCGCACCGCATACCCCGGCGGAGAGCGCAGGGACCTTCTTCGGACCTACCTAATGAAGCCGGTGTTATATATCAAGGAATGAATAAAGATAAAGTCTGAGTGGTCCTGGAACAGGACCGAATTGGCCCACTCAAAGAATTAGTAAATTTTGCTGAGCAAATAATAAATAGAGCTGCCCTAACACGCAAGGGGAAGAACTGAAATAAGCTTGATTACAAAAACCGAATATTTTGTTGCAGTATTTAGGTTGACCCTTTTTTTAATTTGCTTACCGCGGTTAAAATCACGTGAAGCAAACGTGTACGGTGGTGAACTAGGCTCGTGCCAATATGGGTGTCACGTGACCTTTGCCTCTAGCCGTCATTATGGTACTTAGGACAAGTCTTTTAATTCTGACGTCAGTGGCTGAACATCTTCAAGAATCGTAAAGAAAAAACGAAAGGTCATCAGTCATTGTTCATTAAAATTTAACCGAAAAGCTTAAAAAAACCCTTGACTAGTGAGCTCTGGCGTTAAGAATTTTGCACAGCTTTTTCTGCCTGGAATGCTAGGTCAAGGAAACTAGCTAAATATCTACCATCGACGTTATTTATACCATGAGCTCTGAATCCTTGAAATATTAATTTGTCCTTTAAAACATCAAGTTGTGTTGCTTTTTTGAAAAATCGGGCGTTGCCGGTAATCTGTCAATATGCATATATATAAAAAAATAGTTTTTTTTATCGTTTTGAAGTTTAATTTGTAAAACTCCATTTTTATTAAACGTTTAAAAAAAATGTAATTACTATTATCATTCAGGTAATTATTATTACGTGCGACAAGTGTTTCTTATTCGTCATTATCAAAATGTGGAGAAGCCACTTACAGACGATCTGCTTATATTATTTCTATATAGCTACTTACACATATATTTATATATATGTATATTTTTTTTTATACCAATACCGCACAAAAGTCCCAACTGCTCCCAACCGTCTGGAGCCAGCGAGACTATGGCATCCCCAATTGGGGAATGTTGTGAGGCTGAAGGTATTGGGGAGGGAAAGGAGAAGGGGAAGAGGAAGGTGGGGAAATACCTGGCTATTCAGATCTGGTCACCAAATACGGTTAAAATCCATTTCAAGCAACGTTTCAATTCTGAATGGTGGTCTTTCACCAGGGCGATACGGAGAGTATCTTCCACTCCGGTATATGTAATGAATGTTTTCTTTTTTTACCAATGCTCTTATTAATTTCCTAGTAAATTGACAGTTATTTTAATGGTTGTCTTAGACTGTAAGGGTTATAATGTACTATTGTTTAAAATTTTACAAAGGGTCATTAAGATGGTTATCATTGGATTTTCTAAATTAATTTTAATTTGTAATAACTGGGTTTTGTTTTTCCCTGAATAATTGTACTAACTTGTATTGTGGGCTATAATTTTATTGATATCGGTGTGAATATGTCTAGAAGTGGGGAACGAATTATATTATTTAGTTAGTTTATTAAATTCAAGGGAATATATTAATTATGATTGTATTTATGTCACCACAACTTTTTTTTTTAATTATCATAACGTTGGATAATTACTGACTTAACTTGTTTATACAAAATTATAAACTCAATTTTTGACAGCCCTGAACTATATTAATTGTAATGAGATAACTTTTGAAATTCAGTGCGGGGTATGCAGGAAAACATTGCTTTAACACCCCCTTGATTCCCTACACAATTTAAGGAGTAATACGGTCTGGCCGGAGATTCAGACAAGGTACCTGCGAGCAAAAATCGACCTTAAGACCCCTTGATTTCCAACACAAAAAGGTTGATTCGCAGTCAAAAATTGAACCTGGAACGCATTGGCATGGCAAAAAACACCTTAAGCGTATCGAATTTCGAAGACGGTAAGGCTCAGAGTGAGTCAAATCGGGTGCGCACCTCCCTACAAAGCAGTCAGCCGCGGTTGACTTCGCAATACAAACCAATTCCAGGACTGCAATAGGCAAAACCTAGTTATATACGATTTATATCCATGTACCACTTACATCAACATCGAGGCATTATTTTCCCTATTATTGTAGCAACTCCAATACTGTGTCGCAATCTTTTACTCCCGTTCGCCGTATACAGAATTTAGGTAATAATAATTATTTATTTATTCTGCATTTATAGTATTATATACGGCTTTTACGTGCATAGTTTGTTATGGTAAACAAGTGAAAAACACATCACAGTAGGTACACAGATAAAACAATGAACACATACAGGAATAACATAGTGTAAGTACCATTCCAAGTAATTAGATACAGATTCAAATTTTCTAAACATACCTCACATTCACTGATACTTATACTCTACACACATATATTAATAATTGTTAAGGATGTATGCAATAATCGTCTGTTTGTATTTGTATTCCGAGCAGTTAAATATATCTATTATGCCTGAATATGTATTATCTTCTGCGTGGAGTCTAGGTAAAAGAGAATTTTTTAATCACTTAGTCCTGAAATTATTGTTAAAATTGAATAAAATTTTAGATCGAGTAGTTCTAGTTGCAATATTAAATTTAATTAAGCTGACAATTTTAGGGCTGTCTATAAAACCATTAACAAATTTGAGTATTTTGATATTCTACCCGAGAGTTTTAATAATTTTATTTCTATTATAAAGATATTGTCGACATTTATAACACACATCCATAACGAAATATGAACATATGTTATTTAAATTTATTTCGGCAAAGTAGAAATAGTCTAATTGAATAAATTATGTACATCCACTTCGAATTGATTAATTTGTTATTTTGACAAATAAATCATTATTTTATCTTAACTTGCTGGCTACGAAGGTAACGTTAAAAACTATTTTCTGAATTTAATATTGATCATTAAATTTATCATTGAAAAATCTCCATTAAATACTAACTTCTTCATTGCTTCTGAATACTTAATCTTTTTCCATGCCATTGTTTATATTATATATCAAAAATATTTGCCAAAAATATTCTTTTTCATTATCTCAAAAATAACAAAATGGCTATCACTCCTCATAATCATAATAACAGAGCAAAGCAACTAGACAAGCTAAATGTACCTAAGTGTTAGTGTACTTCTTTTGGACAAAGGAGCTCGGAATTTTTAGCTGTAAAATTATACAACAAACTCTCACCTGGTATCAAACCAATTAATTCAATCAATAAATGCATTGAGTCCACCAAAACTTGGCTTAAGGAGTTAACAGAAGAAGAAAAACGTCATAGAAAAAATACCCTACCCAAACGTTGAAGTTCAAATATAGAATAGTCGCTGAAAACACACTTATTCAAAACCTAGTTCACTTCAGCACAGGATTTCCTAACGAGGAGGACTATGAAAAAAATCTTTAATAATATATTTTAATATTTATACCTTACCGTAAAATGTTAAAATTATATGGAAATTAATAAAATTAAAAAATATTTAAAAAATGTATACGTTCAATTTTAAATTTTCCTTTCTTTGTGATTTTTTTATTAACATTTCTGCATTACTAAATAACACGTGCGTACTGTACTGATAAAAAAACGTTCAATGTGTAAAACCCAATTTGGGGGGAAATAAATAAATAAATAAATTAGCTAATTAATAAAAAATATACTTTGTTTACACCACTTTATAAATATGCATATATATCTACGTGTTTCGACAGCAATATATCAATTCCTAGTGATGACACCATTGCTGTCGAAACATGTAGATATTTATAAAGTGATGTAAATAAAGTATATTTTTAAATAATTAATTAATAATGACGCCAGAAAGTAAATACAAATCGTTTGGAGAAATTATAAATAAATTAACTTTTGGATTATTAGAATTTTTATTAATTTCCAATTGTTCTAAGTGGTTAAGTTAACAGCCCTTATTTTGAATGTACAACAGAATTGGGTTATTATTATTTGTGAGCGAGTGATTTTTATTTAAGAGATGTTTGACAATTATTTAATTTTTATTTTTAAACATTTCTTTTAATCTAGTATTAAAGGACCGGCCAGTTTGTACAATATATATTCCGTTGCACTCGTCACATTTTTTTTAAATTTGAGTATTTAACTTTTTTAAATTTTACACTGCCTTACCTTGTGTGCCTATTTGGACGGCACGCCTCTGAGGAGTGGTCAATGCAATACACTCCATAAGCGACAATAATTAAGAAAATAAACATCCGGTTACTTTTCTGATCCGACTCTGAAGTTTTCTCGAACCTTTGCGCCGGGTTCATAAGTAAATCGCTGCTATGGAATTTATCGAGCCCGTGTTGACACGACCCGATACAGAGGACACTTTGCCATCAAAACCAGGCGTTTATTTACTGACGTATCAAACTTTATTCAAGGTATAAATTACTGTCACTTATCATTTTAAATGGCGGGGATATATCAACCTGGCGATTTTTCCACGCTGGTTTGCAATCACACAATAGCTAACTTGGAGATAAACGAATGAATTTAACCATTGAAAACTTAAGAGATCTTTATTTGTCTATATATTTGTTTATATAGTCAATTTAATGGAATAACTGATTGAACCCTATAAACTTCATTGTTATATTTAATATACTCGTATACAATCAGATGTGTAATATTTGTTTATATAGTCAATTTAATGGAATAACTGATTGAACCCTATAAACTTCATTGTTATATTTAATATACTCGTATACAATCAGATGTGTAACAGGCCATGCTCGGGATTATTATTTTTTTTGGAATAAAGTTACGAAGTTGTGAATTCTTGCTTGTCGTTTGAAAAAAACATCTAATCCTTACTACATATTTGCTATATCTTTTGATGAAAAAATGATCATTCGGTTTAGGTGAATATTTTGGTCTCAAATCCAAAATTAAGTTTTGTATGAAACAGGCCGCGCAGCCGTTCCCCTTAAGTCTTTCCTTATGCAAGGAATCGTACAATATAAGATGTTGATTTAAAATATTATACCATAATATTACTCTAAGCCCACTCTCAGACGGTCCGGTAAGGAACGAACATTTCACTCGTTACTGCAGACACTGCACAGAAAAGTCAAGTTTAGTAAAGTAATGTAACGGTTTGCAGCGTAGTCGATTGTGGGACTTTTCTGCGCAGTGTCTCCAGTGGCGAGTGAAAAGTTCGTTCCTTACCGGACCGTCAGAGAGTGGCTTACTGTCTGTCTGTTTGCATTGGTACTTGAAAACGATAATAACAACAACTTTCAACTGAAAATCACCCCAAGGGCGCTAAACATTTTGTTAAAGTTTGTAGCCCTTATTAAATAGAACGTAATTATAGATTTTTCTTAAAGGTTTCTAAATTGCTTTCTGACCTAGAACCAAATTTTATTTATTTAAGTTTTTAATCTAGCAGGACTGGGTGGATAGTGCAAACCCAATCTGCCGTTTTACATGAGATGTATACAAACATAAATAAAGAAATGAATATAATAAAAAAGGGTGATAATTAAATCAAAATAAAATAATAAAAACGAAAAACATAATAGTTAATAAATTAAATTAATTTAATTTAAGGGATCGTCTTTCAAGTTGGTAGTCGCTTCATCTGCATCCATCGCTCATTGAGTGGAGAGCTGAGCCACTTTCTCCGCAGGGGTCGTCAGAAAGGACGGACCGCCGAACAACTTGGTATTGGCACACACTTCTTGGTTAATTCACACTCATATGTACTCTTCCGTTATTCTGACTCTTGACGTGGCGCGACTCAAGTATTTGGTTCACTTGATCGTGCTATATCTTACTTCTTCTTCCAATCACATTCGCGTCAGATATTCTCGTCACACTCCTTTCTTCGTTCATTCGCTCTACATGCCCAAACCGTCTAAGCTTCCCTTTCTTAATCTTACTCATTAGACTTACTTTGCACTATCTGCGAATCTCAACATTGTTCACATGATCATACATGGTTTTACTACAGATCAGGGTCAGGGATCTCATTTCTTCGGCACTCAGTCGACTTTGATTCTTCCTCTGCCAGTTCCATGCCTTACTATACAACAGGGTTGGTATTAGCGGTCAGCACTACATTGTGGACTCCTAGCATGGCATATAAAGCAGAGGCACCCTCCCACCAGCCCCACTCCAGAGAAAAAAATATCACCTGGAGCAGCTTGCACGTTAAAATCTTCTCATTAACTTTTTTATACGCATGTGAAAATCACATAAAAAACAGGTTGTGCCCACTAGTTGGACATGACTTGAAAAAAGTGTAGCGAATAAATATCAACACGTATCCTTAGAATTATAATGATTGCCGGCAGTAAACCTGCGCCAGTTTAAATATAATTACTGATACCTGTATCAATTATTTAATATAGCCTACAGGGCACCACAGGCATGAGAAACGTTGGTATTAAGGTATGTATGTGAATATGAGGTAGGTAAAAGACTGAATATTTTTTATCTATTCTCAAATCTAAACACTATAAACTTTGGTGTAATTTTTCCGTCAACCAAAAAGAGACAGTTGTGAGTATTTTTTTATTTAGTTACTAGCTGAAGTACCCGCCGTTGCACGGGGTTATTAATAGTTTGGAGTACAGTTTTATAATCTCTAACCCCACCCCTACTTCCATCCCTACTCCTACTCCTACTTCCTATCTTTACCCAGTAATTTTCCTCTTATTTTGAACGTCAAGTGTGCAAATTTTCTTCAAGAAGCACCGAAATTTGGATTTAAGAGTGGGAATGGGGGATGGGGGTAGTTTTTCGAAATCTCATGTAGACAGTGACCTTCCTCTTGTTTTGTAGGGTTTGTGCAAAATTTAATTAAGCTAGGAATAAAACTCTAGAATTATATACAAAATAAACAAGAACGGGACATTCTTCTTTATATAATAGAAGATAGAAGATGTAAGATAGAAGATCAAGCTAGGAATAAAACTCTAGAATTGTATACAAAATAAATACGCACGGGACATTCTTCTTTATATAATAGAAGTTGGAAGATGGAAGATGGAAGATGGAAGATGGAAGATGGAAGATGGAAGATGGAAGATGAAAGATGGAAGATGGAAGATGGAAGATGGAAGATGGAAGATGGAAGATGGAAGATGGAAGATGGAAGATGGAAGATGGAAGATGGAAGATGGAAGATGGAAGATGGAAGATGGAAGATGGAAGATGGAAGATGGAAGATGGAAGATGGAAGATGGAAGATGATGGGAGATGGAGATGATGGAAGATGGAAGATGGAAGATGGAAGATGGAAGATGGAAGATGGAAGATGGAAGATGGAAGATGGAAGATGGAAGATGGAAGATGGAAGATGGAAGATGGAAGATGGAAGATGGAAGATGGAAGATGGAAGATGGAAGATGGAAGATGGAAGATGGAAGATGGAAGATGGAAGATGGAAGATGGAAGATGGAAGATGGAAGATGGAAGATGGAAGATGGAAGATGGAAGATGGAAGAAGATGGAAGATGGAAGAGATGGAAGATGGAAGATGGAAGATGGAAGATGGAAGATGGAAGATGGAAGATGGAAGATGGAAGATGGAAGATGGAAGATGGAAGATGGAAGATGGAAGATGGAAGATGGAAGATGGAAGATGGAAGATGGAAGATGGAAGATGGAAGATGGAAGATGGAAGATGGAAGATGGAAGATGGAAGATGGAAGATGGAAGATGGAAGATGGAAGATGCAAGATGGAAGATGGAAGATGGATACCAAGATATGTTCCCGGAGAGGTGCCTCCTTTACCAACTTGGCAGTTTTGTTAATTTGGTTAAAAAATATGTGTATATAATAAATTTTACCCTTAAATAAGGGTAAACTAAATGAAACGTGGTGTTCACTCACAGATGGTGCTAATTTAAATATAAAAAAAACATCTAATTTAGTACTTAATACTATTAAATATTGAGATGAATTGTTTATTGGCGGGTGTACTTATGGATTATGAAATGGAATAAACTGTTATTGTAAATTTAAAGCTCAAATCCTTCAAGAAACTTATAAAAATACTCTAAATGTTAGTTTTACAATAATTATATATTATCTTGATCAGTTTTTAAGGGATTTAAACCCACAAATAACAATTTATTTTATTTAATTTGGACACCTGCCGACAAACTATTATTTTTAATGTTTGAAAGCATTACGTACTAAACGTGCTTTTTTTTCCTTTCTTCTCTAAAATATTTAAATTAGCACCATCTGTGAGCGCGTATTACGTTTCGTCTACCATCATATTACGCGAAAAATAACTCACTAATAATGTTCAAAGTCCATACGTACGATAATATTGAGTTTTTCTTTTGTTAAAACTCCGCAAAATACCGATATTTTTAAAGAGATTCAAGAAGATTTAAGCAAAAAGTTTTTAAGCCTAAAGATAAAGTCAATGTCTTATTCCCCAGATCTGAATAACCAGGTACTTCGCAACCTTCCTCTTCCCTCATCACCTTTCCCTCCTAACTCTTTTTAATACGACTCATGCCATATCTCCACTGGTTTCAGGCAGTTACCTTCTGTGCTGCGAACACATAAAAAATCTATTTCCTTTATATAATTTTCTGAGCTCCAAGAAATATGAAAACCTTACAAACCAAACCTCTGTGTACATCAACAAAAAATATTGAGTTTTTTTTTTAATACAGAAATGTGCCAGATAATTTTATTTTGACGGCCTCCATGGTCGAGGGGTAAGGCTCTCGACTACGAATCCGAAGGTCGCGGGTTCAAATCCCGGCGTGCGCAAGTAATTTTTATTTAATTAATTTGTGTTGTTTCACAATTAATTCATTTAAAAATAATATAGAGTATATTTGCGCACGTTCCAGAGTGGAAGATACTCTCAGTATCGCCCTGGTGAAAGACCACCATTCAGAATTGAAACGTTGCTTGAAATGGCTTTTAGCCGTGTTTGGTGACCAGATCTGAATAGCCAGGTATTCCCAACCTTCCTCTTCCCCTTCTCCTTCCCCTCCCCAATACCTTCAGCCTCATAAAATTCCCCAATTGGGAATGCCATAGTCTCACTGGCTCCAGACGGTTGGGAGCAGTTGGGACTCTTGTGAGGTATTCATATAAAAAAAAAAAAAAAAATATTCCCTATCTGAGTGTAGCTTTGTTTAGGGTGCGTTTTTTTAATACACGCCCAGGGCGCCAAAATATCTCTTTCCAGTTCTGCCGTAACGTTATAGACGAATTAAAAAATATGGAAGCCAACTACCTACCCACTTTAAGATAAGAAGACAGGCCATAGATAAAAGCTAGACAGATGAATCATCTTACCTTATTATGACCCGAATTATTAATCTATGACACGACAAGTTCTGGCCGTGGAAGATTCTAGAACATGTTATTTTACAGCCTAGTCGCACAAGCAACACTTTCTATATAAATGCCTGGGTTATGGCAGCCAAGATGGCGGCCGATCTGGTTCAAATGTGATTATTTATTTTATAACGCTAAATTTGGAATTGACTAGGAAGATACGAAAACTCCAATAACTTGTTATTGTCATTACTCTCTTGGATTAACAGTTGGATAAATTTACACTTGTCGCCAAGTGCGTGCATCAAATACGGAATATTGACGGAAGGCGTCGCAACTCATAGCATTGAAACCTACGGGACTGAAGTGTAAGAAGGGTGAAGATTTTCTTGATGGTAGCGAACCTCCGATTGGTGAGTAAATCAGAAAATGAAGAAGGTACATTATTTTATTTTATTTTAATTAATCAGGTTTTTATCGCTAATAACTAGGGATCTGGAATTCTCGCCTTATTTTTGGTGAAATTTGCGATATTTTTAGCGATATTCGCGTTATTTTTGGTGGATTTCTTGGGAAAAGCGGTGTTATTTTTCAGCAAAGACGATGATGTTTTGCAACAAAAGTTATGTTGTGTTCGTTTTTTTATCGCAAAAATAATGGCAATGAGCAGCGTTTTCGAAGTGAAATTTGCCACGTTCCATTTTATTTCTATTCAAGCTTATCAAAACCGTAGATAATAATTATTTAGATCGTTTCATATTGCCATCTTACCTTTAAAAACCAAAATACCGCGTTAAAAATACGAAAATTCGTGTTATTTTCCCGAATATTGCGAAAAATCTCGTTTTTTGCGTGAAAATGACAAAATTCGCGTATTTCACGTAAAAATGACAAATTTCGTGTATTTTCAGATCTATAGATATTCTGGAATATAATAAGTTATGCATACGTAAAAAGTGGACTCATACATTGTGATAAAAATGCATATCGTGCAGAGAACCTTGCTACGAATCTCTTAGCGTCAAAGAATGATGAATGAGTGAATATAAAATACAAGTCAAAAGTAGTCGACATTACGACCAGCATCACCAATCTCTGGAGGCCTATTCTGGACACGTGACACAGCTAACAGATGACTGTCGGAATTCAAACATCATCGAATGTCGTCCTTGGTTAAAAGGAGAAATAGAGGTTACCTATAAACAAGACGGGCTGACGAATCGTGAAATACTGCTGCCTTCGGATTTGGATGAAGAATAGACAAATTTGAGGGCTATGTCCAAAACTAAAACGATGTCCAATTGATGAACTTTTTAAATTTAAATTTTTATTTTATTTAGATTTAACAAAAGAAAAAATATAATTCAAAAAAGTCCCAATAAACTACTTCTTTGTAATTTGTATAACGGGAGCTTATTATTCAAAACTTAAAATTTACACTTAAATTTACAATATATATATATTTATTATTTATTATAATATTTATATTTATTATAATATATATATATTTATTATATTATTTTTATTTTATAATTAAAAAAAACATAAAAAACATGTATAACAAACATAAAACATAAATATTTCTCTAGAATCTTACTCAAAAATATTTCTATAAAAATATATATATATATGTATAAACATAAATGACAACAATAAATCGTACATAAAATAATATGTCCTTATTATCTGATACAAATAGGTTCTTTCGGCTAGCCAAGTTTTCAATCTATTTATTAATTGTTTAGTTTTAATATGAATAAGGTGCTTATTCTACCGCTAGAGGCGCTGTTAGTATTCAGGCATTTATTGAGAAAGGTGTTGCCAGACGTCGCTATTATTTCGGTAGCCAGATTTTAATAGGACTAATTTAAAGGAGTATAGTTTTACAATGCCACGCTCATATCAAATCACTTTATAACTTGATGATACAATGGAATGCAGGTTTATATTTTTATAATGGGCATTTACTATCACTGAATATTAAACAGTGGTCAAACGTTTCGTAACAGAACACGTTAGGTTTTTATGAAATTATTATTATTTGTGTAGGTACAGTGGAAACCTACGATTCGCCACCTTAATTAGTAAATTACCCAAGTCTATTTTACAGGAGAAACAAAATACTGTTTATTTTTTAAGCTAGTATTAATTTTTAAATTTTATATAAATTGATATACTTTACACACATATTTTGACGGCCTTCGTGGTTACGATCCTTGGCTACGAATTTGGAGGTCGCGCGTTCAGATCCTGGGGTGCTTAAGTAAATTTTATTTAATTAATTTGTGTTGTTTCACAATTAATTCATTAAAAAAAATATGTATAGTATATTTGCGCACGTTCCAGAGTGGAAGATACTCTCAGTTTCGCCCTGGTGAAAGACCACCATCCAGAATTGAAACGTTGTTTGAAATGGCTTTTAGCCGTGTTTGGTGCCCAGATCTGAATAGCCAGGCATTTCCCCACCTTCCTCTTCCCCTTCTCCTTCTTCTCCCCGGTACCTTCAGCCTCACAACATTCCCCAATTGGGGATGCCATAGTCTCACTGGCCCCGGACGGTTGGGAGCAGTTGGGACTCTTGTGCGGTATACACATAAAATAAAATTAAAAATGTCGGATGTGCAAACGGTATTTTGTTTTTAGAGCTGTTTAAAGTATAATTTCTACGTGTTTAGAGTTTCACGTATACATTTTTATTATTTTTGAGATAAAGAAATAAAATGTTGTTTTTGATATTTTGCATAAACTCCTATTTATTTCATTGGAAAAACATATTATCGTAACTGCTACAGCTCTTATGCAAAGTTACCAATTTACACATCCAACATTGTTCGTTGGAACCATCGATTTTTCATTTAAAATGGTATGAAATATATATTAAGTCACTCCGGTATTTATAAACTTAGCTGCAATGATTGTCCTTTTTTTTTCAGCGCGTAATGTTAATATTAGAATCAAAGTACACTATGTTTAAATGGTACCGGTTTTTCTGAACTCGCGAACCACCTAATCTCATCACACCATACTTTCAATAAAGACACGGGAACCAGTCTTTTGCATAAAAACGGCATAAGAATTAGATTAGACAACTTGGTAGCACGGGAAATTAAGAATATTTATATTTAAAATTATCAGATAACCTACTAATTACTCGAACAAGTTTATCCGATGGTCCGATTTTAAACACGTTTTCTGTGAATCCTTCCCCATTAAATTATTAACTTCCCCTCATATGTCTTTATGGATACCTCTCTTATGTTTTCTCACTCCCCCATTTAACGATTAAATTTAGTCTATTTTTCACTAATAATGGCTCTGTGTTTTATAAATCATTATAGGATTTGTCTTAATGACTTTATTATTTCCCCATTAAACTGTTTTATTTTCTATTTAGTTGTTATAATATGTATTATTGTTGTCTCCCTTATATACATAATACTTTTCAATTGTTGCCTCCCTCTAATATTTTATTCTTCTTTTTTTCTCTTTTTTGTATTATCCTCTCTCTCTTTTTCTTTAGTTATTATATTTGCCCTAACGATTAATCTAAGCGAAATCAGTTGTCGTAAAATAAATAAATTAGTGGTTTATAACATAGTGTTTGTTTTATTATATACAATAAAAATTTTGTTTTCTTATAAAAATAAATAATGTTATAGTACAATTTTAGACTACTTTTGTTGAAAGTATTAAGAATTCTAATATTCCATCGAAGATCTAAGTTGTGTCGGACGTCTTCGCCTCTTTAGCGCCTGGCTCAGGGTACGAATAGACTGCAAAAACGGCTATTTGTCAGTCCCGAAAAACACTTCTCTACCTCGACTGCACTACCTCGCTCTGCTTCTACCGACTTACCTTCTTCTTCATTCTGACCACCGCTGACCCTAGACCCCTACCGGACTAGCACCACTCACTGGACCCAGACCATCAACCACGGATCGCAGAGCAAATTTGTGCAAAAGAATTTTGTACAAATTTGGAAGATTTGCATAAAAGGGAGTTTTGTGCAAATTCAAAAGTCGTCAATTTGTCGGTATCATTCCCTCTTTGCAAGGGAACGATAGGTTGTGTCTCCCTCCCTTCCTGCCCTCTCAGCAGATCTGGATCAGCTGCCCTCTATAGTTCATTGGCACATACTTTATGAATCGTAAATACTTAAAATTCAGCTATACTCACATTTTTTATTTATTTTGATCGATACGTTTTTTGTTAACTTATTATTATTATCATACTCGAATGAGATTTTTGTAGTAATATGTATAAAACAATGATAAAAGATGCCTATCAAATATTTCAATTTATGAAAGAACGGACTTATGAATTTTACTAATTAAGGTGACGGTATATTATGTAAGTAAAAGCAACTTTAATTGAGTTGGAAAACTGTCATAAACCCAAACATTTTAGTTACTTATCTAAATAATCGATTCTGAAATATTGTGATAATATGTATATCTAAATATGTACCATAGATATTCATCCAATCCCACACCAATCCAAAGTCGAACTCACACCCAAACCCATAGAATATAGAAGAACACTAGAAATGCGATGCGAACGTATTTCGTTATTCAAAAGTCTGGCCATTCGAACCGTAAACTTCTAATACAAAAAAAAATTTCGCCGTCATTTCATTTTAATAAAATTAAAAGACAATATACAATGCAGAAATTGTAAGAGAGACAGAGCACTGTATTTGCTGTATTTTCATTGGCTCTCTCGGGGCTAGACCCAAAAGGAACAAAGTTAAAGGCACACCGGCTTCCATTTAATTCTACTCCTAGTACGTATTATTTATTCTGTGCCCCAACTAAGTCAGAATCTAATTCAATCCAACCCTATCTAAACCCTTTCCGAACAATAATCATACCCAATTCATATCCAGTCTCAACCTAATCCATACTCAATTCAACCTTATCCAAACCAATAATTCAATATTTAATTTGGTTCCAAATCAAACCTAATTTAAACCTAATGCAAATCTATCCAAACATAATCCATCCTTCTTCAAACACAAACCGAACCCATTCCAAACCCAATTCACTTATATCTATTTATATCTATACTTTATACAGTACCATTTTACAGAATTTTACATAATGTTTGTATGTTTTTTTTTCCAATTTGGAGTGCAAGCTTGGTTTGAGAAGGTGATACTGTGAATGGAGTTTTATATGTGTCGTGACCACCTCATTAGAAGAACCTGTGCTGAGGTGTTCATGTGGGTATATCAAATACAGTACAAGTATTGATATGTATCGGTTAGTTTTGTTTTAAAATTTTAATATTGCTATATGAATGTGAATCAGGTGTAGAATCAAACTTAATATTTTTTTTAATACCGACCGGTTTCGGAACAACCATTCAATCAGGGCATAATGTATGCTAAATAATATTACAAAATTATGGCAGAACATATATATTAGGTGTCCCAGTGGGGGTGGGGGCGGGACTATGGATTAGCAAAGAGTGGGGGGAAGAGATAGAGATTTAAAATGGGGCTGTTAGATAGGTTATTTTTATTATTAATAATAGATCCATTATTATTAACGCATTTCATAATTTCCTAGGCTTCTAAATTATCTATGCGTTTACCTTTATGAGAAGAATATTGATCTGTGAATTAGCGAATTCGTAAAAAATATTATTTTTAAGACATCTTACATGTTCTTTTATTCTAATGTCGAAATTACGGCTTGTTTTTCTGATATAAAACGAGGAACAGTCGTTAGAATTTAGTTTATACATACCGGAGTGAATCAATTTACGGTCTTTATCTTTAGTGTTCCTCAAAAAATTTCCAATATAAATAATATGTTGGTTACAGTAATTAAAAAAAAAAAACAATTAAGGGATAGTAATTTAGGAAAATCCTTTAAAAGAAGAAGAAACATGTAATTATACATACTTGCAAGTAAGTTTAATAATAGGAAAGTATATTGAACAAAAAAAGAGAGGACTGCCAAATAAGTATATAATATTTTTTTATGTTTTGGCTTATGTTTTGTTTGGTTTTACAATGCATTCAAATAATTCCTTCACCAATTTACTGCATCGACCTGCTCATGCAAGAATCGTTCATTCTAACGTTTTTCCAGCTTTATCGATCTCATTATACATTTTTAAATAAATCTCACGAAGCCACCATTAGCATAATTAAAAGAGTGCAGTTTGGTCTGCCACTAAAAAAGAAGGATCTTATAATATAGTATTTGGACTGCATTAAACAATAATTTCCCACGCAATGAATCATTAGTGTCCAGAAAGCTTTAATGAAAAGAACTAATGGAACCCATTAATCAACGCCACACATATCTAAACTAAATCCATTAAATGTTGGCATTAAAAAAACACTTGATTAGTCTACTCATTGTCAGTGAATCAAAAATGGACGAGAGATGACGAGATGTTTGACAGAGCGGTATGAGGCTTGATTCTAAGCCTTGAGGACGTGTTGAAAACTCAGCAAAATGAATGTTTAAAAAAAAAGCATACATTCACACCCCTTTCCGGAGAATACTTCATAACTGCGGTCCCATAGGAAGCTTGCAATAAAACAAGGTGTTTTTATTTGTAAGTTTTATGAAACAAGCTTGACGTGAGCATTTTACCTTTGGTGGAATATTGCAGGTAGGTGCCATCGGTGGCGTGTATGTAATGAAGGCTGGAAAGCTGTGCCTACCCTAAGAGAAACGAACCACCTATTTATATAAAAATCAATGTAAGTTGGTTTATTTGCTTATCCTCGATTTTCTCAAAAATTACTGGACCGGTTTCGCTGAAAATAACACAGTTTGTTCTTATTGGTGCCGGGAAGGTTTAAAAAGTAGTTTGAATGAAATCCAATATCTAAAACTGTTGCTATAACGTTTTAAAATTAGTATGAAAAACATTGAACTCACCATGTTTTATTTAGGTTAACCTATAGATGATAATAAAATTGCCATTCCGAACATGATAAACTACGCACAGTCTACCTTTGGCGATAGATCAATGCACGCCACTGGGTACAATTGTGTTTTTGTCACACCAATCACATTGGTGTCAATTTTGGATTGTCTTATAACAATCTCGTCAAATGCTTCTGTATCGGACGCTTTGCCGCCGCCCATTTTTGTATTTTGTGAATAATCATAACTTGTAAGGGAATCGGGTCGTGTGGAAAATAAATGTTGCTTCACTGTTCGCACACAGGCCCGATTCCCGATATTTTTGTATATGTCGGGTGGTCTGGGGATGAGTATGTTCCCCCAGACCACTCTAAGTTTGAATGAATAAAGATGACAGAGCGAGATGACGCGGTGGGAGGGAGACGGTGATGTCGGTTAAATCTCACGGCGCTACTCGATGCAGATTTTTGTGTCGATAGCGCCGTGAGAAACCAACTAGGCCGCCCGGCGTAACGCCTAGTTGGTATTTGTATACAGGCCGAAAACGTAAAAATCGGCAGTCATCCAGCGACGCTCGAACCGACATCACCTCTGCTCCACCGACCGCTCTACCTCGCTCTACTGAAACCGACCTGCCTTCTTCTTCTTTGACCCCCCGCTGACTCTTGGACCATCCCCCGGACGACCAACACTCACGGAACCAGACCATTGAATGACCACGGACTAGGCACGCAGAGCAGAATCCGAGTTTGCACAAAAGTGTGTATTGTGCAAACTGATTTGTACAGCCGCAGGAGTTTCTGCACAAAAGGGATTTTTGTGCAAAAGGCAAAGTGATTCAAAAATCGTCGTCGTTCCCTCTTGCAAAAGGGAACGATAGGTCGCCACCCCCTCCCCTCCAGACTGCTTCGTAGATTGGGATCAGCAGGCCTCTACAGTTCGCTTGTGTGCCAGGACACGTCTGGTACACTACTTCTAGTGTTTAAATTAATCGTTTTTATTCCATTTTGTATTTCCTGTAAGTATTTCTTTAGTTAAATAAAAATTAAAAAAAAACATTTTCCACCAGTCTTTTCTTCACATCCTGTGTACATAAAGTTGTTAACTCATTGCATTGATTTCTCCCTCAGCCAATATTGTCAGACATATCGGGGTAACTTTCATCACCCACGGAAAGGAATACATTGCAATATCCATCATCAGTGCAGATGTACTAATCATATAACATCTGCCTTCACACGGGAGGGTCTCACACAAATTAAAACAACAGTTGATTTAAATATTACATTTTAATGAGTAACCCTTGCAGGTTAATAAGACCACATACTACAATAATAATGTTATCAATTATGGGAATGTGATTATGGTCAGTACTCGCATGCATTCTGAGCATTTGGAATTCTCTAATTCTACTTATGACGCGCTCTATGTGAATGCGCAATGCGGCAATTCTTTTGGACTGCTTGACTTCTTCGCGGCTAGAATGAACGTTCGCAAAAACACTCGGTGGGCGAATCAGTTCGCAGTCAATCTGCTGCAAAATATGGGAAATATGGGACGTATAGCTATACTTACCAATATGATACTTACAAGAAAAGTGAAATACGTACATAGCTATACTTACCAATATGATACTCACAAGACAAGTAAAAGGTGTACATGATAATATTATGAATTAGTGTTCCTCGCGAAAGCTGTAAAATCATTTGTATAGGTTTCATCAAACTTAACAATCACAACAAGGAGGCTGGCAAGTGTCGAGCAGTGGCGTGCAGTCTGCAAATGTTGAAAAGCTGTACGTACCCTAAGAAAAATGAACCAATGTTAAATGTCACAATCATTCTTCGTTGATAAATTATTAGTATTTGACAAATTCACACGTTTTACCAAGATAATAAAGTGGCTATTTTTTAAGTATTTATTGTACAATTTATAGCCGAACTTATAAGTAAAAGACGTACATAGCTATACTTACCAATATGATACTTACAAGACAAGTAAAAGACGTACATAGCTATACTTACCAATATCATACTCACAAGACAAGTCAAAGGTGTACTGGAGACAAAAAACCTGTGGAGTTTTGTCTAAAAATTAAACAATGAAGGCTCAGACTACCCCCCTACAATTCATTATGATGGCAAAATAGCTAATAGCACCATCGACATTGTTAATTTGTTTGCGGATCATTTCCTAAGCGTATACGAAGACGAAATATCTGAAAATAAAATACCATCATATACATATCATAACACGTTACATTTACAGAACTGCCACATTACACGGGAATCTTGCCTAAATAAAATACTTTCCCTTGACCCCAACAAATCTGCAGGCCCAGATAACATTCCGCCAATATTTTTTAAACAATGCGCATCTACAATATCAATTCCACTTACCATATTATTTAACAATTTACTTTCTTTTGGACATTTTCCAACTCATTGGAAATCTAGTTATATTACCCCAATTTTCAAAAAAGATGATGACACAGACATAAAAAACTATCGTCCTATATGTATACAATCAGCACTCCCAAAATTTTTTTAATCCCTTGTTCTCGACTTAATTTATCCATCAATACTCAAAGTAATTGATAAAAAACAAGACGGGTTCGTCAGTGGAAGATCAACTACTACTAATCTATTACTTTACCAAAACTATATTACCGAATCCTTCACTTATATTCTTATATTATTCTTATATTACGTCTTAGCTTACAATTTCACCATAATAATAATAATAATCGGACCATTTCTATAGCGCCGCTTTTGTGAGAAATCACCTCAGGGGCACTGTACAAATATTACTTCCTATTTTTATATTATTCTTATATCATGTTAGCAATGAAGACTCCGCACAGTTCTTTAATTTACAGACATTAACCTGCCGAAGAAATATAACTGATTCCGTAATGTTATTTAAAATCGCACGCAACCTAGTTGATAGCCCTGATCTTCTCAAACGCCTACTATTTCATATCCCAAATCGCAACAGCAGACAGCCACTTACTTTTTATATCCCTCATTGTAAAACCAATTCCAAACAAAACTCGTTTATCTACAGATCTACACACTCGTTTAACTTAAATTATTACCATATTGACATTTTTAACTCAACTACACGTGATATTAAATTAAAATCCATAATGCGACCACTCTCAAACTAGTTAACTTAAACCATTTTTTTACCTTTATCCCACTCCTATGTTCCCATCCACCCTCCCCTCCCCTGACTGACATTGTTTAAGCTAATTGATGAAAAACTGTACATTGTCACACTTTACTCATAGTATTTATCATCAGCAGAGGAAAATTTATAATCGGCATAATTTATTGTTTATATTGTTATATATATGAAAATTATGGATTTGCTGTTAATTTTCCCAAAAAAAAAAAAGTTAATAAATTACATCTTAGCTTACAATTTAACCATAATAATAATAATAATCGGACCATTTCTATAGCGTCGCTTTATAACAGGAAAGTACCAAAATAATGACAATAAGATAAAATACAAAAAAAAAAATAACCTATTTATAGCGAAAACCAATATCATGGTTTCCCGCGACTATGTACAATTTCGTTTCATATGGAACTTTAAACAAGGTAAAGAACCGATCGACATAATCATTGAATTCCTCGCCACTGACATAATCATTGAACTATGAATGTCTCTGGAATGTTAAATCAAATGAGTAAACACAAAAAAATATCTTTCAAAGATTTGGTACATCTTTTTGAGCTTCCACGGAATGCAAAAACATTGTCTATGTATGGACACCCCAAATGTAATGTTGTTTTTGTGTAATTTTTTTTTAAAACAGGAGTAGGAGATCCGGCTTTAAGTTTTTTCTAACAAAACATTCACCGAAAAAACGATACTTGAAATGTCATTACCATTGTAATCAAATGGAAAAAAAGTTATATTTTCTTATATCCATGTTTCATAACCTATAAACATAATAAATATAACAAGCTGTCCTAGAAAATTACTTCAGCAATTAATCGGTATAAAGATACGACATCCACGTTCTTTTTAGATAATTCAACATAATTTTTTTTTCTACGTAAACTACAATGGCGTCTGACAACCCGTTCATCAATTTGACAGCTGTTCGCAAAATAGAAGGCACAGAAAACGTATCAGTATTGTAAACGTCAAACTTCTATGGTTGTAATCTGTCAAATTGCAAACTATTTAATTTGTGTTAAGTTTTATTAAATCGTAAACAGAAATTTACCGTTATTTCAAAACATTTTACTTATTGTTGAATCAACTATCAAAGGTTGACTGTTGCAAGTGAATCGTAGTAAAAGAGAGAACATTTTTTATGAAGTTATTTCAATCTTCGTTTAACACTACTGTCACAATTTAAAAAATATATATTTGTAGAAGTAAACATTCTGTGTCAATTTACAAATGATTATTCTATGTTTCACGGTATTCCATTGGCAGTAGCTCAGTCCCTGTAACTTCAGCAGTGTTGTCATTGGGTATTTAATAGTATCCTTGTTCAACTACATGGTATTCAGCTCTCCAACTATCTGAGTTTTCTACCCTTAAGACGGTACATTGGCACCATAGCCAAATGACCGTTTCTTCATTGTCTGACAGTAGATATTATAGAGTGGTAGATACTTTCAGTATCGCCCCGGTAGAAGATCGCCATTCAGAATCGAAACGTCACCTGAAATGGCTTTAACTTTTAGTGTGCCGAAATTACCCATCGGATGAGCAAAATTTGTATCCGTTGAACGCCAGCGTATCCGATCAGCAATGTCAAAAAATCATTTCTCCGAATATAAGTAGCTATTCTGGGAAAACTACTTACGATAGATATATACAATTTTTGTAAATATGTAAACGCATTATCTGGTAAGACGGTACAACTTACAAAAACATAATTTAGCAAAAAACGAGTAAGTTACTATGGAAATAGACACTACAGAAGTATTAGATCTCGGGGGGTCGGCGTTTCAAAGGTTAGCTGTGTTTTGTGACCAAATCTGAATAGCCAGGCACTCCCCAACCTTCTTCTTTCCAATCTGCTTTCCCTCCATGGTCCTACTGGCTGCGGTATATCCATATAAAAAAAAATTGACAATATTTTATAAATATTTTGAAAAAAGCAAGATATATATTACATTTCAATTTATAATACCAAGATGGCTGACAAAGAGTGCAAAATGGCCAATAAAGAATCCAAGATGGCCACCAAAGAGTGTAAAATGGCTACTAAAGAATCAAAGATGGCCCCCAAATATCTTAGCCCCTCTGAATTTGAAAATGTCTGTCGCGTTTGCTTGAAGCAGCGACGTTTGCAATCAATATTTGCATACAAGGTAAATTCACGTAAGCCGCCGCAAGATCTGGGGTTCAAATTCAGGCAGTGCTCTGGTTTGGGGTGCGAACCCACGGATGGATTGCCCGCCACAATATGTCTGGGATGCTACGGAGCGCTGGTGGCCGCATACAACTTCAGGTATTATTTATCTAGTAAATATCTGTAAGTAGGCATGCTGAAAGAATGGGGAATGCAGGAAACTCCATTGATGGGAGACTGCTGATAAAAGCAATGCACTATGGAGTGCTGATACCAACCCAGATGTATGGCAGTGAGGCATGGAACTGGCAGAGGAAGGATGAAAGTAGACTGAATGCTGTAGAAATGAGAGTGTGCCAAAACCAAGTATGACCGTTGTAATATGCAAGCACTGAACAACCATAAATTTATTTGAATTATATTCTTTTTAAATATGCCAACACTACAAGATAAAAGACGATCAGCCTGCACTCTATTGTTTAAAAAACAAATCTTCATATTACACCGTGTTAAAAATGTAGAGATACGGAAAGAATGCAAGGCTGGGAGAACAAAGAAGGGAGAGTAAGGAGAAAGCGTAGCCTGGAAGTAAGTGGTAGAAGAAGCCTGGGACACCTGAGAAAGACACGATCAAATGAATGAGAGCGGGTCATGTCAAGAATGTAAATGAAGCAAGGAGTGTGTACCAATACAAATTTCAGAAAACTATTGTAAATGAAATTATTTTTCAGGAGTTTGTGTGCGCAGTCCGCTCTAACACTCGAGAGGTCTCTAAAGGAGTATGCAGGGGACAACAAAAGTCACATAATTCTGGTGAACATCAAAGCTAATAACAATTCTGAACAAAATTCGGATGAAACCATCAAAGAGGAACTGTCCGATTCAGATAATGAACATTCCGAACGTTCGGATAATTGGGCAGATGAACCGACGAATGATTCCGATTTAGAGGAAATTACAGTTAAGAAATCTAGAAAAACTGGAAAACGAAAATCTAGGATTCGGAAATCACTGGAAGAGAGCCTATTTGAAAATGATGGAGAGATTTCTGAAATGAATATGAGTTTATCTGAACTACAGAAATATAATAAAGAAGAAAATTCCGACAAAAATGTTGTCAACGGCGGTATGTTATTATTTTGTCTTTTCATTCTTATAGTTTGTTTGATAGATTTTTTGTAGTGGAGATTAAATAAAACTTAACAAAAAATGCAAAAAATATGCAAAATCTTGGATTCGTTGAAATAATTTAGATTTGTATTGTTTTAATGATTTTTATGTTACGATTGCGTTAACTGTGTGCGGAAACGGGCGGTCCGTTTGATAGATTCGCCTAACTTAACAAACGGATTGCAATCTTTGGAGCACAGACGTCAGTTGGGAATACTGGTATTTTAATGGAAGATGCTCTGAGGAACTAATGTCATTGATCTCTTCGGCACCGGTGCACAGTCGGGAAACATGCCAAATGCGCGCCCCACATTTGCACAGGTTGACACATGTCACATGAGAATGGGTCGCTTCTACGAATCGTTCTTGTGTTCAACAGCTCGGCCGTGGAATGATCTGCCGGCCTCTGTGTTTCCTCCCTCCTATAACATGAGTCTCTTCAAGACCCAGATTCGCTCCTTCCTATCCTCTAAAAGACCCTCACGTAGCATCCCCAAAGATGATAAAGGCCTCGAGGGATATTATTTCCCTCAGGGCCTCCTGTGTGGAGTTATTGTAAAAACAAAAAGGAAAAATGAAATAAGTTTTTGCGAAGGTAATCTCTATATATAAAAATGAATGTTTGTTTGTCTGTCTGTCAAAAAAATGCATGCTGCACCACAAAGCGAATAATTTATTGTTATCTTTATTATTTTTATTTTATTTCGAACTAGGTGATGTGTAGCAGGCCTTGCTCGGGATTATTTTTATAATGCTTATTTGACAGCGAAAGTAATGCCTTGTGACGATTATTACTATCTCTAAACAAAGAAACATTCATTTGAAAATTTTATTTCATTTAAAAACTTTTTTTTTTCAAAAATATCTAAATAATAAAGTTCTTAAGTAGGTACCTATTTGTGTTTTCCATTTTGAAAATATTCTACCCAAACAAACCTTCTTTTTTTGAATATGTAATCTGTGGCTAACCAGAGTGGTATATCTATGGGCTAATCTCAATACAACATGGCGGGTTCGATGTTTTTCATACTAATTTTAAAACGTTATAGCAACAGTTTTACACGTTGGATTTCATTCAAACTACTTTCTAAACCTTCCCGGCACTAATAAGAACAAACTGTTCTATTTTCAGTGAAACCGGTAGAGTAATTTTCGAGAAAATCGAGGACAGACAGACAAACAATATATATATATAGCAAACTATGAAAAGAGTTTTTGTCATTTAAAGTTCACTGACGCCAGAATATATAGACTTGCCCTAAGGTACCATTTCGATGGTTGGAGGCAAAGGACACCCATTTTGGCATCATCCTAGTTCACTGCCGTTATTTATAAAAGGTTCAAACTGAATATTTGGTTTCTTCTAATTGGTATTCCCTTTGTGGCGTCATTATTAATAAATTAATAAAAATATTTGGTAATTTTAATAAATATAAATATTTTTATTTTTATTTAATATAAATACATATAAAATATTTAATAGTACAGATATAAAATAGCTAATTACAAAAAAGAATAAATTTATTTTACAAAAAATGCACAACTCAATAGAGAAAGATTTCTCGGACCACCGCCAACTAGTGACACTGGTGAATAAATTAAATTAATGGAAATAAAATTACATCAAGAATGTAATATACATAATATTTGTGAAACACTAAAAGTACGTGATACTAGAAATGCAACATATAAATATCAACATGTTTCGAAAGCGAAGCTTTCCTCATCAGGAATATACAGAATACTAAAAAATAATAATGTCAAGTATGAACAAATGATAAACATAGATCACAATAATGTAAAAATAGACAAATTATAAACATAAACAAAAAGTGATTAAAGTTGGTCAAAAATGTTAATAAAAAATTGTATTAAATATTAAATTTGTAATTATTTTTTTTTTAATAATATAAACAAAATTAAGAAAACAACAAGGCATAAAATTAAATAATGATAGTTTTTATTATTAAAATGTGTATTAAAAAAATATGTATATAAAAAAAATTGTTATCAACACATTGTTTCGGGAGACGCTTAAATTCATATACTGTTGGTAAAGAGCGGGAGACGGTTAAAAGCGTTTTTTTTTTGTATTTACGCACTATTGGTAGACCGCGGGTAACGCAAAGACTTGTTGTTATTGGGGTGAAGTAAAGGGATGTGTACTAGGGTGAGGTCCATAAGGACAGAAGAGACGAATACTGGAGCTCAGATGCGTCCACAGAAACACCATTTTACGCAAAAACGATGACCAGAGACAGATTTCGTCAAATACGGAGGGCTTAGCACTTCAATGGCAATGAAAATATTGAAGATGAATCAGATTAACTATGTAAAGTCAGACTAAATTAGATTATTTCCTTCCGAAGTTCATAAATATTTACAAACCTAATCAGCAACTATCTTTAGATGAGGGTATAGTGCCTCGGAGCGGAAGATTATTCTTTAGAGTTTATAATGCGGTAAAAATGATAAAGTATGGGATTACCGTACGTATGGTGTGCGAAAGCTCTACCGGCTACTCATGCAATTTCGAAATTTATTGCGCTCAAGGGAGAAAACGATTGGAAATCATCAAAACTGCTGTATCACCTTATACTGATTTACGGCATCATAAATCAGTATAAACAGTGAAATACTTTTGCAAAATAAAATCGAATTTGTGGCACGATTCGAAAAAATAGGTGTTAATCTTTTTATATTTTATAAAATTGAATTTAAAGTTGAACATGCGTGAAATGACGTTGAAAATGAAAACTTAAAATTTTACCTTGAATATCATAATTTTACAATCTAAAACATAATAAAAGATTTCATTTAACGTAAGACACTAAATTTTATTTAAATATGATCCGCGCTTCAGAAGTTACAGCTGTTTTACGTGAAACGTAATTTCACTCGCAAATCTGAAAAAATTGGATTGATAAAAATACCAGCCGCATTGTGTTAATATGAAAATAAATTTAAGAGAGAGGTATTAATTTTTTTTTTTTAATTATTAATAATATTTAATTGAATATTGACACTTTTTCTAATTTCTATAATTTCAATTTTATCTATTTGTCAACCAGTTGTAAAATTTTTAAACTTTTATTTATGTCAAAAGAGTGATGAGGAAAGCTACGCTTTCTAAACATATTGATATTTATATATTAACCGCCCTACCCGTACGAATGTACGTGATACGGCTGCTGTGTTATCGCCCAAACGCAAAAAGCCGTATCCCGTACGTTCAGGTACAAAAAACTATACCCAAAACCCACAAAACATTCGTATACGTCAAGTTTATTCCTGCGTCATCACGTTTAGTATTTCGAGGTCAGCTGAAGCTAAAGGATGTGTTTGGGTATTTTCGTCTCTCCCATACAAGTTGGTATGTTGTAAACACGTATTGTTATTGCGGAATCTAATGAAAAAAACCTGTTGTTTTTTTTTGGAAACAGGCAAACAGTGCGAATGCTCAACAAAACACTCGATCAACGGCTGATCGGTGCCTCAGATTGATCATTCGAAAAGTTGGGATATTTGTGATCTCACTGTAAATAACTGCTCGATTTTCCTCAATAAACCGGTTGTTTCTTTTCCCCAGGTGTTGTGAGCTGCCCGCGCTGCCAATCCCGGTTCGCCACCACCTCTCCGCTGGAGCTCCACACGGTGGAGGCGCACTCCTTCGAGGATGAGGCGGGCTACAGCTGCTACGGCTGCGACGCCGTGTTCCCCTCGATGCTGGGGCGCGCTCTGCATGAGGAAGACTCCTGCCCCAACATGCGGCCCGGCACCAAATATTGCTGCAGGTAAGTTAGGTGTGGGGGTAGGGTATGGGAAGGGGAAGGGGAAGGGGAAGGGGAAGGGGAAGGGGAAAGGGAACGGTAAGGGGAAGGGTTAGGGGAAAAGGAAGGGGAAGATGAAGGGGGAGAAACTCGTTCGTGATCCTTCTGGCAGCCAGATTTGGATATAGGCTTCATTGTGGGCGACTTCTGCTTACGAGCTGCTGCCCTTTCCCATCCGAGGATGTTATTAATGCCAGCAAGCTGCGCGTCTTGACAATACGCTTGCAACATTTAGTTTTAATTTGGTCTACTTTCTGCAAGTTTCGTTAGCATCCCTTTCTTGGGTCTTTTATACGGGGATTAAAAATAATATTTAAGGTTTTCTGTCTTTCCAGACTGTGTCCGACAAAAGTGGATTCACGCGCCCAATTTGACGCCCACCTAGAAGGACACCGTGTCACCCATTTTATTGCAGAGGTATTAAAGTTTTTTTTAAATCTTCGTTCAGCATTCAATAATTTATGATTTATCACATATATATTATACACGGTGTCCGGAAACTAGTGGTACAATCTGGTGAATTTGCATCACAGAGATCCCAAAAAAACGAATTTTTACGATCTGAGCAATTAGATTTTTTTTTCAGCAATTAAAGGGTTAAACTTTTAGAGCCGAGTCTTCGCTTCGACCCTTTTTAAAGGAGATTAAACAGCTAATAGTAACCCCGAAGTGACAGATTTTTTTCAAACTTTGGACACAATTTACTCGAAAACGAAAGTTCTAATCAAAAAAAGTTATATCGCAAAATCTACTGTAAATGTGTGTAGATTCACCAGTTTCCCGCTTGTACTACGGGTTTTCGGACGACATGTATTAAAAATAAGTTAACATATATATTTTTAATGTGTCTCTCTATGGATATCCTGTATTGAGACGGGTATATTTGAAACCAGAAAATCAAAAAATGAATGAGGAAAAATTAGTACAATAGCTTTAAATCAATCAAAAACATGATGCAAGAAAACTGCTAACTTCTTCGTCTTCAAATTCTGTAATAATAATATTAAAATGTTATCCAGCCATCTCCAACGATCAAGCAGCCGTTCTACCGCTGCCCGGACTGTCCCTATACCTCGCGCAATGCCGAGCAGGCCGGCGCGCACCGTCTCCGCCACCGCGGCCTGCGCCCCTTCTCCTGCCCGCGTGCCCCCTGCGCCTTCCGCACCGACCTGCGCGCCTCGCTCGCGCAGCATGCCGCCCTCCACAGCGAGCGCAAGCCGCTGGCGTGCCCGCAGTGCACGTACAGGGCCAGGGGTATGGCCAGCCTGCGCAATCACGTCAGGGGGCACGGCAGCTGGGATAAGGTGGGTTCATTTATTTTTATTAACCGACCATTATCCAATTACACGAAATACACAACACGAAATGAGATACACAAGAGATACAGACAAAGAGCAGCACATACATAATACATGAATGAAGCAATGACAAAAATATGCAATTGAAAGAACATTCAAGTCAAAGCCGGGACAAGTTTTTCCATGATTTTAGGCAATTATGTTTTTATTTTATTTATTACATATGAGGTGTGTTAAAAAAAAGGTGAATTTTGAATTTTCGCGGGCTGTGTACATTCGATTATCGATTTTTTTTTTGTTATGTTGGTACACATACGTTTATCATATGTTAGCATTATCAGCCATTTTGGATTAGTGGTTTGTTTTTGACAACTGGAAAGGTTAGTCATGTTTTTGTGTGGTCTTCGATTTTTTACTTTTGAAAAAAATGGATCAAAGAATATGTATTAAATTTTGCGTTAAAAATGGAATAAAGTGCTCCAACGCACTTAAAATGTTGACTGTGGCATTCGGTGAGTCTACTTTGTCTCAAAAAAGTGTTTATAAGTGGTACAAGCGCTTTACAGAAGGCCGAGAAGATGTTAATGACGATGAGCGTCCTGGAGTTGCAACCACGTCAACAAACGAAGAAAACATCGAAACAGTGAAGAAAATGGTTTTGGAAAATCGTCGAATGACTATTAGGAAGTTGCAGAGGATGTTGGCATATCAATCGGCTCATGCCATGCAATTTTCTCGGATGTTTTCGGCATGAAACGTGTGGCAGCGAAGTTTGTTCCGAAATTGCTAAATTTTGAGCAAAAGCAACGTCGCATTAGTATCGCTCAGGAGTTGTTGAATGACGCCAACGACGATCCAGATTTGATCAAAAGGGTCATAACTGGTGATGAAACGTGGGTATATGGTTATGACGTCGAAACCGAGGACCAATCATCCCAATGGAAGCGGCCAGAAGAGCCAAGACCGAAAAAAGCACGCCAAGTTCGATCAAATGTGAAGGTTTTGCTGACTGTTTTCTTTCGATTACAATGGCGTGGTGCATCATGAGTTCTTGCCAACAGGTCGTACGGTTAATAAGGAATACTACAAGGAAGTTGTGCAACTTTTGCATGAAGCAATACGGCTCAAACGATCGGAATTGTGGAAAACAAATCATGGATTTTGCATCACAATAATGCACCAGCTTACACATCAATGCTTGTTCGTGATTATTTGGCCAAAAACAACACCGTAATCATGCCTCAACCACCGTATTCCCGACTTTTTCCTAAAACTGAAGAGACCAATGAAAGGAAAGCGTTTTGCCACAATTGATGAGATAAAGTCAGAATCAAAGAACGAGCTTGCCTCGAGGATTGGAAGAAGCGCTGGTATAAGTGCATTATATCTGAGGGGGATTACTTTGAACGGGAGAAAATGGATATTGATGAATAAATAAATACTTTTCGAAAAAATTCGAAATTCACCTTTTATTTGAACAAACCTCGAATATGTTGTAAATTCGATTGTTCTGAACTCCTGCATTTAATCAACCTGTACATACCCAAACAAACTACAAGACAAACGTTAACATTTTACATATGTATATCCCGTTCCAACTATAGTTTGAATTCCCCAATTCAACGCTTACACAGCCATGGTAACAAATACTTAAATGATATGGATGTATTTGACAATAATCTAAACTGGGCAAATTTCAAAAGAAGGATGAACGAACTGTTTCTGCCTGGTTTATAAATTAATGTTAACTACAGCTGTAACATTATTTACTTATTTGTTATTAATGTTAATATTGACTTTGCAGATATTGTACTATTTATATTTTCTGTTGCTGTGTATTTTTAGGTTTGGTGCAGTTTTTTATTTTTTCTTTTTTCACGTGTTATTTAACTTTTGTGCATGTTTTCTATTTTCTATTTTTCTTATGTGATTTTAAAAATGATGTATCTGTATGTAAGAGTCATCTGGCCATTTAAATAATAAAATAAATAAAAAATAAATATATATATTAACATTCGATATCGGCTAACGTATTGCCCACCTCACTAGATGTGAAACGCCTGTGTTGAGATGGCCATTTACAGGGGTGGTTGTTCAGCTGGGATATTTAGATGACAAATAGATTGATGGATTACAATTTAATAAATAAATATATTATTTAAATATATAAAATAATTTAGTAGATGACCGTATCACGTACTTTCGTATGGGTAGGGCGGTTAGTGGAACTTTAAGAATAACCTTGACGATTAGTGTCTCAATCTTTGCTAAAGGCTCCAGGCAAGTATTTGTGGGACTACCCCAACTGTTTACCATATTCGAGAGATGATTGTACATGACCAGAGTAAACTTGCCTCAGTTGTTTTCCATAGACAAGTTTTCTAACAAATTCTAAATGATAATCTTAAAAGTTTATTTTCGTAAAGCCTAACAATCGTTTAGACTGGTACCATAAATTTCAAGGCCCTGGCTTGAGTTAATAAATCGCGACACTCTGGACAGTGGAGAATGGTACCCATTATTAGTAGAGTGTTGATTGAGGAAAAAGCAATTTATTTTTTCTCAGTCTACGGCAAGGAATGTTGAACTGAATGAGTTGTAACAAAGAAGGTGAGTCAATAATAATACAATTAATTATTTATTATTAGAGTTAATAGGGGAAGGGGTGTTTGAAAATGGCTATAACAGCCGAAACAGCTGTCGTGATAAAGAAAATATGTGTTAACAAATTATCAAATAAACACAACAAAGACTTCCCAAACACTCACCCAACATTTGTGCACGGTTGACATTCATAACATGATAATGATTTATTTTTACGTATATTAGCTTGACAGTAGAAAAAATGGTTGTTTAAAAATCCTGTGTTTCCATCTTTAAGGATGCTTTGCGGAGGGTTTTTTTGATTTTTTGGGTGTACAAATGTTGATGCCACTTCCTCAGATCATCTTCCATTGAAATACGGGTAGAACAAGGACAGCATTCTCATCTGACAGTTGTGCTCTAAAGATTGCAATCCGTTCGTTAAGATAGGGGAATCTATCAAGCGAATCACACGTTTCTGTCAGAGTCTAGCGTTTTTTTTCAGGCTCCAGACCAGAGATCGCTGCTAAATTCTACAGTGGGGCACAATTGCGATTTATACAGGGTCAGCGGTTGTGTACACAGCACTCCCAGCCTCTGAGAGGCTAACTTGACTCTGGCTTCGATGGAGTCCCCACACCTGAGCTGGTTACTTAAGGTTACACCAAGCATTTCAATGGAGGGCTTGTTGGGAAGATTGCTTCCGTTGAAGGAGACTAGATTGTCGGTTCGATCCCTTTTAGACATTATCAGATTTAAAGGAAAGATAAACGTTCCCTCGTAATATTTGAATTCCTCTTATTTCCATTATTATAGTGGGAGAATGCTGCTTGTGCAGTGATTGAGGATTGAACCCGCAACATCGCAAGCTTTATGTCACTCCGTTAATTTTATAATGTGCATTTTATTTCTAGTGCCAGATTTGCGACACGCCATTTGGCACCAAGCAGCAGCTGTTGGATCACGGCGCGTCAGAGCATGGTTCCGTGCAGTTCTCTGCATGCCCTCGCTGTTCCAAGTTCTTCACGGGCAAGGGGGTCTACTCTAGACATGTGGCGGCATGTTCTCACGTCGCAGGGTATGTTTCACTAATTCTCATCTCATCTTCTTTCTGTTAATCGTTTCCATCCCTTGACCCATCGCTTCAACAAGATTGTCCTGCGCTACTTCAGGCTCAGCCTTCCGGAGTTAGTTGCTTTCTCCGGTTTCGCCCGGGGCGATTCACTGGAAGTTTTCCCTCTGGAATTGCTGCCAGTGTTTTATGTGGAAGTCGGTCTTCCGGCATTCTTAGCAAATGTTCAAGTCACGGAATCTGCAACTTCTCGATGAAAAGTAGCAGGGGTTCGACGCTGAGACCATCTCGGATTATTTTTTTTTAAACTTATCTATTGCAGTGATACACGTCCTGGGTAGAATGTGTGTGGTCACCAATATCTCTGGGTTTCGTGAGTCGATGTGTCGGTAGTTGACTTTATTAATTTCTTCAAAAGATTGGTATTCGCTTTGTGGTGTCATTAATAATAAATGATTTAAAAAATTACTCTGTATTCATCACCACTTTATTAAAATACAAAGATATCTACATGTTTCGAAAGAGATGCTTTCTTCATCAGGAATATATTAAGCATGTCGGTATCTGTGTATATTAATAAAGTGGTGATGAATACAAAGTAATTTTTTAATTCGTTTATAGTTAGACTTTAATTAATAGTTACCTTTTGATAAACTTACTTTGTATATATATATTTGTGTTAAAAGCTGTTTGTTTCTTGCAAATTAATAAATTACCTAATGTCTGCGTGACGAATAATAATAAAAGAAAGAAAGTGTGTGGAGAGAAGATGTGGAGAAGTGTAGAGAAGTTATGAAATCGAGAATTGTAAGTGACTATGAATAAAACTGTACATAAACGAGTCTTAGAAGTTTTTTTGTAATACAGTAAAACTCTCTTTATGAATTTTTCAAAGGGACCGGAAAAAAAAACTTCTTATTCGGGAAAACTTTAATTGTGGGAAAAATTGGGCATTTTTTGAAATTCACTCTTCAAGGGACCGAAAAAACAAAACTTTTTAAACATGGAAACTTCTTAAGAGAGTTGAAAGTGACTTTTAAAATGCCAACGGTCAATGCAGCATCGTGCAGAAGTTCTCGCTTTTGAAGCATAAAATAGTACATAACAAATTTAGTTGGTTTTGCATAACGGGGAACAAATCCAAGCATTTTGTTGATGCGGGAGAGAGTATCACGTATGTGCCAATTCTCAAAGTATTGCATGCTTAATCTCTTTATATAAAAATGAATGTTTGTTTGTGTGGCTATCCTCGATTTTTTCGAATTTTACTCGACCGGTTTCGCTGAAAATATCACAGTTTGTTCTTATTAGTGCCGGGAAGGTTTAGAGAGTAGTTTGAATGAAATCCAACGTGTAAAACTGTCGCTATAACGTTTTTAAATTAGTATTAAAAACATTGAACCCGCCGTGTTGCATTGAGGTTAGCTAATAGATATACCACTCTGGTTAGTCACAGATTACGTATTCAAAAGATGAAGATTTGTTAGGGTAACTTCAAACTTTATTCCAAACAAAATAATTGATCCCGAGTGAGGCCGACTACACATCAGCTAGTAATTCAATAGAATTAAATAAATATTTTCCATTGCAAAATGTTCACACTATTGTTAAAAATCTTTTCAGAGACACCAGCGGCAACGCGGCAGATGACAAGTATTTCTCGGCGGACGGAAAACGTGTTTCGACTTCTGTCGCGAAAGCCGATGCGTCAATTGAAACAGAAACGCACGTGATTACCGAGTACGGCAAGATGATTCGCACCGGCGAGGTTAGTGCATACGTACATAGTGAATGTTTAATTTTTATTTTTGATAACCTCTCATTCCAACTGCCCGAAGTTGCTTATTTTATTATTGACTTTTTTTTAATTTTTTTTTTTTTTAGTTGGTCTATAGCTTCCCCAGTTTGAGGGAGCTGAGAGGAGGGAAAAATATAGAAAAGAGAAAGGTTGAAAAAATACCTAGTTATTCCCAGTTGTAGAGTAAATAAATAATGTTTTCCGTACTAATTTATCAATAAATAAATAAAGTTTTCATAATTCGTTTTATACGGTATTATGTATAACTTTCATGTCAAAATGAATAGAATTACGTTAACGTACCATTTAGACGGGTGGAGGCAAAGGTCACGTGACACCCATTTTGGCACCAGCCTAGTTCACTGCCGTCCACGTCTGTTTCATGTGATTTTGATTCTGGTAAGCAAATTGTAAAACATATATTAAACTAGTCATACTAAATGCTCAGTTTTGTAAACTAGCCAAACCTTTATATTTATTGTACACAGCGCCCTTGAGGTGATTTTTCGAAAAAACGGCGCTATACAAGTCATCCAACTATTATTA
This sequence comes from Halesus radiatus, assembly GCA_022606495.2. Taxonomy (NCBI): domain Eukaryota; kingdom Metazoa; phylum Arthropoda; class Insecta; order Trichoptera; family Limnephilidae; genus Halesus; species Halesus radiatus. The sequence continues at coordinate 59,938 of JAHDVE020011735.1, forward strand.
TTATTATTATTATCGTATTTTTTTAAATTTAAAAAAAAAAAAAATTATTTTATTAAAAAAAAAATTATTTTATTAAAAAAAAATTATTTTATTAAAAAAAAATTATTTTATTAAAAAAAAATTATTTTATTAAAAAAAAATTATTTTATTAAAAAAAAATTATTTTATTAAAAAAAAATTATTTTATTAAAAAAAAATTATTTTATTAAAAAAAAATTATTTTATTAAAAAAAAAATTTTTTATTAGTGGCACCTCACAAAAGCGCATATCATTACCCGGTTGGGCAGCATTGTGAGGCGGGTTAAGGAGGGGGCTGTAAGGAGGGATTTGTTAATGTGGGCCTTGAAGAGACCCACATTAAATGTAGGTGGAAATCATTCACTGTTTTACTTTAAATTGGCGGCGCATATTATTTTGGTGCTCATCGGTTCCGATTAAGTAAGAATGCTTACTAAAATAGTCAACCACCAATCAAAAAGGTTAAATTAAATAAATGCACTCTTCACCAAACAGACGTGTTGTCTTTTTATACTTCTCGTGATGCTGAGGCGACAGCCGGCTAACGTGCGCTGACTCAGCACATTGATAATATGAAGCTGATGTATTTTTTAAAATAATTTATTTTTTATGTCATATAGGTGAGCTATTCGTGTGACAGCTGCGACTATGCGACCAAGCAGAAGCGTTACCTCGCCTCGCACATGCGTAGCCACGAGGCGGAGCCCTCCTTCAAGTGCCAGATCTGCCCCTTCCGCAGCCGCTACGTGGAGAGCCTCAAAGCCCACGATCGTACGCACTGTCAACGTTTGCCACACCAGGTACGTTCCGGCGCTTCTTTGCGATACAGCTGCATTTTGATTATTGTCGAAATTAATAGACTCGCCCCAAGTACCATTCCAACCCCTGGAGGCAATGGTCACGTGACACCCATTTTGTCACCAGCCTAGTTCACATGCCATCCACGTTTGTTTTGCGTGATTTTGGCTGCGGTAAGCAAATTACAAAACATTTATAAAAAGAGTCAAACTAAATACTCTTAACAAAATATTCGGTTTTTTGTAAAATACCCAAAACTTTTAACTTATTCGCTGTTTTACTTAAATTGGCGGCACGCCTAGCTCACTCTTCGCCCCCCTTAATTTTGGTTTCTTTGCGTTGTGCGTTAGAGCGTCTCTATGTATCATTTGTTCGGTGGTGGATGATTTTTTTAAAGGAAAATAAGGAGTCAGTGTGTCCAGGAGCGACGGACGTACTAATCCATCCCTCCTACTGCATTTCGGAGGCGATGAGTTGAGAGAGTCCGGCTCACCACGCAGCTGGTGGGCAGACGCTGCCGCCACCAAGACCTGATCAAACGTCACCGTATGAACCCGGGCACCCCTGCTAAGTCACCTGCCGTAGTGAACCACTCGGGGTGACCTATGGCAGAGGATTTCAATAGGGAGATGTTTTATGAAATTACCAAAATATTCATGCTTATTTGTATGACATGCCAAATCTAGTAATTATACATCGATGTTTAACCCACAGCAAAAAGAACCTAACCTAACTTTTTCGCCATTCTTTTTCCAGTGCGTCCAATGTGACGAAACATTCCTAGACGAAGACGCACTGCAAAAGCACGTGGCGCTAGTGCACGATAAGTTGCCACTGCGCGATCACACATGCAAGTTCTGCGGCAAACAGTTTACGCTGGTCGCCAACCTAAAGAGACATATCGCCGTCTGCTCCGAGAGGTGAGATATCACTGAACCGATAACCCCTAGAAGTGTGATGTATCTGACATCACTTAGCAGGTTGCTAAAAAATTTCTTTAAAAAGAAAAACAAACTTTCCCAAATAACGAATAGCCCGACAATATTTGATAATCTCCGACTACCACCACAGCAAGAGGAAGATGTTGCTTGTGTTGTGACGGAGGACTTGGCCAGCAGAGGAATTGAACTAACGACGCCTGGGTGGGACCTAGACACGACGCCAACTTGGCCACTGACCTATGATTTATTTGTAAATTTTATACGGGTAGTTAGGAAATTGTATAAGGTTTAAAAATACAAAAATCCTCAAACTGAAACCCTTAAATACGTCTCAAAATGTATGAAAATAGGTGCAGTTTGAAAACCAGTGAAAGTGATTTTTAACATTTCATCGAAAAAATTCCACTACGTATTTTATTACGGTTTGAGGATTATTGTCTTTTGAAAACTTGTACATTTTCCTAATTATCCGCATAGAATTAACGGATAAATCATTTGTACTATTTCTTGAGTTAGCAACCTGCAAAGTGTGTATTTTTCGGTGCCGACCTTTTTTTTTGATGTTTTTGATAATGTTGGATCAATTTATCTAGAAGTGAGGAAAAATTGAGTTACTTCGGGCACACTGATACGCTCTCAACACATTTATTTCAGTTTTTCTCTTCAGTGGATAAAGTGCCTCATAAATGAGATTCTACTGTACGAGGTGTGTTCAAAAGAAAAGGTGTACATTCGATTATCGATTTTTTTTTTGTTATGTTGGTACACATAAGTTTATCATATGTTAGCATTATCAGCCATTTTGGATTAGTGGTTTGTTTTTGACAACTGGAAAGGTTAGTCAAGTTTTTGTGTGTTCTTCGATTTTTTACTTTTGAAAGAAATGGATCAAAGAATATGTATTAAATTTATTTTTTCACGGTTATTTGCGATGAGACGACTTGTGCGAATATATGAAGAGTACGCAAACTCACATAACTTGCTGTACAACTCCAAAAAATCACTTATAGTTGTATTTAAACACAAGAATGAGCCACTAAATATCCCACCAATCTGGCTAGAAGGAAATATGCTGCTTGTGGCCTCGCAGGTCAGATACCTGGGGCATATCCTTACAGAAGACATGAACGATATGGAAGATGTGAAACGACAAAGAAGAGCCATCAATATACGCGCCTATCTACGACTGTAGCGACGATGTCAGGAAACTGCTTTTTAAGACATACTGCACTGCCCTATACATATCCGAGCTGTGGTCGCAATACTCAGCAGCGTAATGGGACAATCTGAGGGTGTGCTACAAAAACGCATACAGGCAACTTCTGCAACTTCCAAGGTTTTGCAGTGCCTCTACGATGCTCACTCAAGGGAGGGTCCACTCATTCCCCGCCATACTTCGCCACCGACTAGCCAGCTTCTGGGGCAGGACACGGAAGTCAACCAACGCCATTGTCGTGGCTGCATCCGAGTGTGGCTCAGCTCTCCACTCAATGAGCGATGGATGCAGATGATGGACTGCCACCCTGAAGACGATCTATTAAATTTAATTTATTTAATTTATTCTATGTTGCTATTATCTATTAAGTTTTTCATTTTATTCATAAATAAAAAAAAATTTAATATTCGTTATAGCTTTGAAGCTGTATGCGTGTATTTTATTTCTTCTTACTTAGTTAATGTTTCTTTTTTAATTAATTAACCGTTGTTTTTTTTTTCAGATTATCATCAAATGTTGAAATTGTAAAAGAGAAAGAAGAACCTCCCGAACAATTTGTGTGCGAGGTGAGAATTTTTTTATTGATCAACACTTTTTTATTACAGTAGAATCCCATTCATTCAAAATCTAGTGATTGTGGAACCCGTGATCGAAAGGAACGACAGCCATGTTTTTTTCAACCGACGTTTTCTTTAGCTTTCGAATAAGGGTGTGTCCATTCTCAGATTATTGTACAAATCACCGAACTCTTGTAATTATAATTTCCTTAGGAAATTCATATTACTGATTTTTGTTCTGTTTCAATTGTTTTTTTTTTGTCCATTCATTAGCGCGCCTACAACAAGCGCAATTTTATGTTTCTCCGACTGTGCTGTAAACACAACCGCACAGCGAGGAACCCAAATTGAAACTGATATGCTTTGCACGGCGGTCGCGTGCGAGTGGCCGTCGGCAGATTTGCCCGCCGGGCATGCTCGGCTGTGAGTTGCCCGTTTAGGTTGCCTTACCCTTCGACCACGGAGGCCTTCAAATAGGATTGTTTTTATGGCTTGTTCTTATGCTCAACGGTTGTGTAACGACTTGCTGCATTTGTGTTTTCTCCCTTCTGCAATATGGATCTCTTTACCGGTATGATAAATAAATACAAAAATGGGTCTGCGTATAAATGTGTTATTGAGTAACGAGTAATAAGAATTTTCCAGACTTGCGGCCTGTCTTGTCGTTCACCTTCTTCCCTGTGTCAGCATGCGTTGTGCCATGCAGAGTCTGCGCAGCTCGTGTGCCGCGCGTGCCCCTTTTCGTGCTCCACGCGGGCTGCTCTGCGCAGGCATGGGCGCGTTCACTCGGCGAGGAGGGGCAAGGGGAAGCACGCCGTAAGGGATAAGGAGGTGAAGAAGCAGGAGGTAATGTATTAGATCATATTTTTATAAAAAAATAAATTATTTTACACTATTCATTGTACTTAACTATTAATTAACTTTTACACTATTCATTGTATTTCACACTATTCATTGTTAACTATTAATTGACTTTTACACTATTCATTGATATGTTTGGTGTAGCCTTAAATGACCAGCTCAGGTATGGAGGCTCAATTGAAGCCAGAGTAAAGTTAGCCTCTCAGAAGCTGGACGTATTGTACAGAACCCGCAGATACTTTAATAGTACACAACTGCTGACCCTGTACAAATCGCAAGTGCGTCCCACCGTAGAATTTGTCAGCCACCTCTGGTCGGGAGTCTCAAAATATCTTAAAAAAATCCTTGACTCTGTGCAGAAACGGGAGGTCCGTTTGATAGATTCACCTATCTTAACAAACGGATTGCAATCTTTGGAGCACAGTATTTTAATGGAAGATGCTCTGAGGAACTAGCATCATTGATCCCTTTGGCACCGGTGCATAGTCGGGAAACACGCCAAACGCGTGCCCAACATTTGCACACAGTCGACATTTGTCACATGAGAACGGGTCGCTTTTATGACTCGTTCTTGTGTTCAACAGCTCGGCTGTGGAATGATCATCCGGCCTCTGTGTTTCCTCCATCCTACAGCATGGGTCTCTTCACTACCCAGGCTCACTCCTTTCTATCCCCTAAAAGACTCTTCATACAGCATCGCCAAAGATGATATAGGCCTCGAGGGAATTTATTTCCTTCAGGGTCTCCTGTGTGGAGTTACCGTAAAAAAAAAAATTGTATTTCACACTATTCATTGTACTTTAACTATTCATGGAATTTTTTCACCAATTATTGTATTTTACTCTATTCTTTGTATTTCACACTATTCCTATTTTCTAACTGCATTAAATTCCAACCAGTTATACCGCTACATCAGTTTTCTTAATAATATTTTGTCAATATATCTTTTGAATAGTGCTCCATGTGCCAGCAGTCATTCCCGTCGCGCCTGTCGTTACGTGCTCACGTGCGCCAGGCGCACGCGGCACTCATGCGCTACCAGTGTCCGTGGTGCGAGGCCCGCTACTGCAGCGGCGGAGGTTACTATCCGCACGTGCGAACCTGTCGCAAGCGGCCCGCGCTCTGGTCTGAGCGCGACAAGAAGGGAGAGTGAGTTCACTTGAAAATCTTTACTATTTTTGTTAGATTTGATAATTCGTATTCAAAAGTGGCTACTGGAAGGTGTACCAGTCCAAATGACAAGTTTTTAAGCTCTACGTATGAAGCATTTCATAGGCTTATGTGTGTCAATAGCTGTTAAGGCGATGCAATGGGAAGTAAAGCAAAATCACGTGTTTTTGTTTTCAAAATTTGATGGTCTAGAAATATCATAGATGATTTAATTAAATACTGCAAATAGAACAAACCTTGGCCTTTCGTTTGACTGGGAATTTTTTTGGTTTGTCTTTTTATAAGCCTAGGAAAAAATAAAATTGTCAGAACCAAAAAAAAATGTTTAAAGTGCAAAATCTCCTACTTATGAACCCTTTTTCGCATATTTTCATATTGTTCATTGTGGCAAATTAAGTTTTTGAGAATATGACCGTAAAACATTTTAATATTTATGCCCGAGCTTTAGAAAATAGACTAAAACACGCGTTTTGGTGATGTTTTTTTTTTTACGTAAATCAAAGTGTGGTAAAACCACGTATGATCGTGTGAAAAATGTTGAGATTCGTAAAGAATGCAAGGCTGATGTAAGCGTAGGGAGCAAGATTAAGAAAGGGACGCTTAAATGGTTTGGGCATGTAGAGCGAATGAACGAAGAAAGGAGTGTAAGGAGAATATATGACGCGAACGTGAATGGAAGAAGAAGCTGGGGACGTCCAAGGAAGACGTGGCACGATCGAGTGAATCAAATACTTGAGTCGGGCCATGTCAGAAGTCGGAATAACAGAAGAGAATGTATGAGACGTTGTATGAAAGTGAATGAAGCAAGAAATGTGTGCCAAGATCGAGTTGTTTGGCGGTCTGTCCTCTCTGCCTACCCCTGCGGTCAAACGGCCTGATGGTTAGTTAGTTAGTTAGTTAGTTACAGTGCTAATGATAATATTTTTAATTTACCCATTAGAACACAAAAAGCCATCGTAAGAACTAGCACTGACGAAATCTTCAACAAACTTAACATTATGTCAATAAAACAATTATACTCTAAAACAATACTTTATTTTTACATGAATACCGCACAAGAGTCCCAACTGCTCCCAACTGTCTGGAGCCAGTGAGACTATGGCATCCCCAAGGTGGGGAAATACATCGCTATTCAGATCTGGTCACCAAACACGGCTAAAAGCCATTTCAAGCAACGTTTCAATTTTGAATGGTGGTTTTTCACCGGGGCGATACTGAGAGTATCTTCCACTCTGGAACGTGCGTAAATACACTATATATTATTTTTAAATTAATAAATTATGAAACAGCACTAATTAATTAAATTAAATTTACTTACGCACGCTGGGATTTGAATCGGCAACCTTCCCATTCGTAGTCGAGAGCCTTACCCTTCGACCATGGAGGCCGTACTACTTTACATTAAAATAAATACAAAAAATAAGAAATAACAACAATCACCCATATTAGAAACACTCAACAGATCTCAGAGTCAAAAACACATACAACATTTGGACAAAAAAACTTCCTATACTATGGTACTAAACTCTATAACAAAATCCCATTATCCTTTAAAAATCACAACAACCATAATAAATTTAAAAATTAAATAAACCACTGGATACGTTACACGGGGAGAACTGAAATATAAAATATATTAACACCAAATACAGACTAACACCGAAACCACTCAACTGCACTTAAAACACCTCAATTTACAATTTATTTTTTTCATCAAGCACATCAATTTAATATAATTTAATTTAATACTTTGTAAATGAAATCCTTAGCATTCGAAATCCCAGTTTAACGATTTTAACTGTATTATATGTGTTTGACGGTATGTTGTGTATTGTATATACTTACCAATACTTACCAAGTGTTTTCGTTAAAGATTGTCGCGGAGATATAAATAAAAGAAGGGTCACCATTTGATTTAATTTATTTCTCAACGCGTACAAAATTCAGAAGGTAAATTTATAAGCTAGAAGTGATGCAAATGCAAATCAACAAGTTACTAGTATGTTCTACTACACGACCGATTCAGCAAGAGGCAGAAAAGCGAATGAATTCACTGTTCTGTGCATAACAGGACGTCAGTCGATTGTCTTTTGTTTGTAGTAGGGATACCATATGTAAAAATAAATTTTATGGCTAATAAGTTGCTTGCATATTACACCAGAGAGGATATCATTATTTTTTATTTTGTTATAAAAAAAAATAATAAAACATTATTATTATTATTATTAAAGTACTGGTTTTTGTGGCTCTGTCCTGTTTAGTTGTTACCCCGAACCAGTACACTAAAAATTCACATTTTTAATAATTATTATTTTCAATCGTCTTAAATTAATTCCTATAAAATGGATCATACATTTTCAGAAGGCGGGCAGTTTATAAAATTCAGAATCCGCCAGCCTCGTGATCATTTTTTTCAGATTCCGGAAAATTTATAATTTTCAATTTCACAAACGATTTTTCCGGAAAATGCACCTGTTTAAATTTTTTTTCTCAAAATACACCTCATTCACACCCGTGATGTAGAATGTAGCATTCGACACGCAGTTCTATGACTTTTCCATTCACACACACATTTGTCTATCTTTGTCTTTGTCCATGACCAATGTTAAGAATTTACTGTAAACGTAAGAGCGTTTGTTACTCGCGCCACGTTTTATGTTAATTTTTTTCGACGATAACGTGTCTACAAGTTTGTAATGTCATCGGCAAATAGTATATTTTTTATCATTGAAGAAGATAATGTCCCTGGTGTCCTTGGTGTAACCTTAAGTGACCAGCTCAGGTATGGGGGCTCCATCGAAACCCGAGTAAAGTTAGACTCTCAGAAGTTGGGCGTATTGTATAGAGCCTGCAGATACTTGAATTTGGCAGACACCTCTGGTCGGGAGTCCCAAAATATCTGAAAAAAAAAACTTGACTGTGCTGAAACGGGCGGTCCGTTTGATAGATTCGCCTATCTTAACAAATGGGTTGTAATCTTTGGAGCACACACGTCGGGTGGGAATGCTGTCCTTGTTTTACTGGTATTTTAATGGAAGATGCTCTGAGGAACTAGCGTCATTGATCCCTTCGGCACCGGTGCATAGTCGGGAAACACGCCAAACGCGCGCTCAACATTTGCACACGGTTGACATTTGTCACATGAGAACGGGTCGCTTCTACGACTCGTTCTTGTGTTCAACAGCTCGGCTGCGGAATGATCTGCCGGCCTCTGTGTTTCCTCCATCCTATAACATGGGTCTCTTCAAGACCCAAGTTCACTCCTTTCTATCCTCTAAAAGATCCTCCACACAGCATCCCCAAAGATGATATAGGCCTTGAGGGAAATTATTTCCTCCTTGGTCTCCTGTGTGGAGTTACTGTAAAAAAAAAGATAATATTATCATAACCTAAATGAAACACAAAACCAAAAAAAACAACAGAAAATAAAAAGATATCACTCGCATCTGGGACTCGAACCCAGGATCTCTGTCTTTCCGGGGCAACCGCTTTACCAACATAGCTAATGAGACTGTCTCGAGGTTTTTGAACTTCAATAAAATGATAAAAATAGTATATTTTGTTTAAATGATTATTTTCCCATTGCAGAATAAAAAAAGATACAACACCGCGCCCTCCACGAACGAAGATGGCCAAGGGATCTATTTGTGCATATGTGTGTGAGGTATGTACAGTATAATTTAATTTCCTGGTATAAATACCTCCAAATACCATACAATACCATGGTTGTACCGCAACCTGAACTCCTGTCCTAAATCATCATTATATACCTCTGGGGCCCTCGCACGGTCGATCGATAAAACCCTGTATCATTACGATATTGACTAAATCTGTCATCTATTAGACTACATTACTTTTAAAATGGTTGCATGACTCTGGTGCAAAAAAACTAAATTGATGCATATAAGATTCCGCAAAGCGAAGCTGTATATTACACCTGAAATAAAAACACACACTTCAGATTGTTTACACGATGGTATCCCTGCATTGTGTACATGTGAAAATGTTAAACTTGTGAAAGAATATGTTTATTTAAGTGTTATTATTGATTGTTTTTTCAAGTGGGATTTACAAATAAATAAAGTTTGTTTACGACTAAGAGCAATTGTTAGTAGATTATACAAATTAAAATTCTTTGTTCCAATCTGTACACTTCGAATAATTTATTTATAATTAGCGGAATTTGCTATAAGGTATGGAATTACAGCCTGGGGACTTTCCTGTAAAACAAATATCAATCATGTTCAGTGCAAAATTCATTGGTTAAATTATTAGCTCATAATAGTTTATACGAACAAAGGTATAATATTCCATACTTTTATCCGAGTCTCAAAATTCTTTCAGTTAGAGCAATTCTGTGCTACAAAATTATATTTCGTCACATTAATAACCCTATATATAATACAAATAGACTAAAGCACACTTACAATACTCATCTCAATTTTATGAAAGATTAATGGCTCCTAACCATACTAATAAATATGAAAAAAAAAACATTAGATTACATGATTCCTAGCTGTTTAAATATATTACCTGCTGAAATTAATAATTGTTTTAAAATAAAACAGTTAATACATATATTGAAGACTTGAAATCACAATTTAGTAAATACAAATCTTATACAGGCAATCACATCTCTGTACGAGGGAAGCGTTGCGTGTGTTAGGGCAAACGGTGATTTTACGGGGTGGTTTGACTCCACAAAAGGTGTTAAGCAAGGCTGCGTTGTATGCAAGAATTAAAAGAGATGGGCTTGGGCGCAAAAATGAGTAGTTTGCAAGTATGTTGCCTGTTGTATGCTGATGATGCGGTGCTGATTGTTAATAGTATAGAAGATCTACAGTCCCTCGTATCTAGAATGAACGAAGTATGTATGAAGAATGAGCTAATAATTAATGTAAGTAAGTCTAAAGTCATGGTGTTTGAAAGAGAGAGTATGAAAACAGTGTGCAATATAGTTGTTGAGTTTGTGTATTTGGGAAGTATGTTTACGAGAGATGGAAAGACTGATAGGGATATTGAAAGAAGGGTGAATGCAGGAAACTCCATTAACGGAGAACTGAAAGCGGTTGGGCGCAAACAAAAAGTTGTCAGGAAGCGAAGCTAGCAGTCCACAATGGAGTGCTGATACCAAAATCTGATGTGGCAGTGAGGCATGGAACTGGCAGAGGAAGGATGAAAGTAGACTGAATGCTGTAGAAATGAGATCTCTGAGACGAATGTGTGGTAAAACCATGTATGATCGTGTGAAAAATGTTGAGATTCCTAAAGAATGCAAGGTGAGCGTAGTGAGCAAGATTAAGAGAAGATTAAGAGAATGTATGAGAAGTTGTATGAAAGTGAATGAAGCAAGAAGTGTATGCCAAGATCGAGCTGTTTGGCGGTCCGTCCTCTCTGCCTACGGCGTGATGGTTAGTTAGTTAGTTAGTTGAAGACTTGACTACTTGAAAGAAACTATTTGTATTAGATAATAAGGAAATATTATTTTATGTATGATTTATTGTTAGTCAAACTACAAAGAAGTAGTTTATTGGGACATTTTTGTTTTATATTTTATAAAATTTAATAAAATAAAGAATTTTTTTATTTTTTATTAGTTATGCAAGTAATTAGGCGGTATGTGAGAACAACAATCAACAATTGATATCAAATATTCAGACGGCCTGTAGACAAAAGCTCGCTTAATTTAGCGCGGCCTCTTCGGTGACAGATAAGCTTCGGTTAACTGTCGAATAACGTCGTTCGTTATGCAAAATTACCGGCTTATTAACGAAGTTCGTAGAATTGAAAGACGTCGATCAGTTGAATCCGTTGGAGCTTGGAGAAACGGAATTCAGACAGTTGTTCAGAATATCAGGAGTTATGGCTAAAGACCTCATTGATCAATTAACTCCCTTTTTAGTGTCAAAAAGTAGATGTAGACTGTCAATGTATCATGGATGGAGAATTATTTTTCTTTGTTCTTCTAAATGACAACTGTTTGTTTGTTCCAGATCTGCGGCCAGATCCTGGGCAGCAAAAACTCGCACGCCATGCACATGAACCGGCACGCCGGAAAGCGGCGCATGTACGCGTGCGGCCGCTGTCCCTACTCGTCCGCCTACAGCGAGGCCATCCGCGCACACCGCCTGCGCCACGACGGGATCAAGCCGTACGCGTGCTCGTCGTGCCCCTACCGCACCGACATGAAGAGCTCGCTCGCAGTGCACGCGCGCATGCACGCAGGAGATTTGAGACACGCATGCAGGCTGTGTCCGTTTCGCGCCATTAACGTCAGTAACCTGAAGAGGCACATGGCGAAACACACGCAGGACAAGCCTTATAAGGTAAGGGGAACGAGGGGAGTTATTTAGGTTCTGAAATGATAATGTGTTTGGTTCTTACCTTAATTACCATTTATCCAGTCCTTACTTTCCCAAACCAAACATAACACTTCGAAAAAAGGAACAGTCAGTAATCAGTGATCTGACAGTAACTGTTTGGAGGGCTCTTTTGGTTCGGAGAAGAAAAAAACTACTTCCGAGGAGCATGTTCGGTCTCTATATTATTCGCTAAGTATTTGGTTATCCTAGCTCCTTTTAAACCTTAAAACTATCCTTTATTACAATCAACCAAAGCCGTCTTTATTTACAGTCCGCAGCAGTTTTACAAGCGAAACCCCACAAATTCGTGTGGGTTCGTTCGTTTGTAAAATTTTTTATAACAATAACAGTAATAATTTAACAAAGTAATGTTTAATGATTTTCGTTTTTTGACCCATCTATCTATATTATGGGTATGACCAATTACCGCTCCTCAGAGACACGTAGAGGTAATGCTCCACAAAACGGTAACATATTTAACTGTGAGATTCTGGCTCAAATAAATGTATTCGTACAAGAATCTCACTCTGAGGATGTCATCACAACCTCCCGTACAGTCGAGCGAGACGCACATACTTATTTGTGAACTCACCTGCGTGGAGAGCTACGTGCTTCCTAAATACGGTGGATCAAAAAATCGATCTGTTTTTATAACCTATAACACATTTACAGGGTTTCAGGCATTGCATATACACTGCATAAATGCTACAATTATAATGAATTAGATATTTTAAACATTTGTAAAATTTGAATAAATAAATTTGTAGTATTTTATGTTATTTTAATATGTTTATTTCTTCCAGTGCCAGCAATGCGACAAGAGCTACTTTGACAAGAAGTCTCTCTCGGACCACGTGGCCTGCAAGCACGAGGGGGTGAAGCCCTACTCGTGCCCCCTCTGCGCAGTCCTCTTCAGCAGCCTCAAGGGACAGCGCAGGCACCTTGGCAAGTTCCATCCGGGGGCCCCTAAGAGTGGGAGGGCGGCTGCGGCACCTCTGGAAGGACAGACTGAAAGTCCGATAGAGGGACATGTAGGGACTCAGACAGTGGGACAATTAGGAAGTTCGATAGGGGGACAGATAGGGGAACAGTTGGTAGTTCATATAGGAGAACAGTTAGGGAATCAGATGGGAGGACAGTTAGATATTCAGATAGGGGCACAATTGGGAGTTCAGACGGAGAGACAGACTCTGATAGGGGGACAGTTAGGGACTCAGATAGGGGATCAGCTGGGAGTTTAGATGGGAGGACAGTTAGAGACACAGATAGTGGGACAGTTAGGGGCTCAAATGGTGGGACAATTAGAGACACAGACAGGGAAAAAGTTTGGAGTTTAGATAGGAGGACAGTTAGAGACACAGATAGTGGGACAGTTAGGGACTCAAATGGTGGGACAATTAGAGACACAGACAGGGAAAAAGTTTGGAGTTTAGATAGGAGGACAGTTAGAGACACAGATAGTGGGACAGTTAGGTACTCAAATGGTGGGACAATTAGAGACACAGACAGGGAAAAAGTTTGGAGTTTAGATAGGAGGACAGTTAGAGACACAGATAGTGGGACAGTTAGGGACTCAAATGGTGGGACAATTAGATACACAGACAGGGAAAAAGTTTGGAGTTTAGATAGGAGGACAGTTAGAGACACAGATAGTGGGACAGTTAGGTACTCAAATGGTGGGACGATTTAGAGACACAGACAGGGGAAAAAGTTTGGAGTTTAGATAGGAGGACAGTTAGAGACACAGATAATTAGGACAGTGGGACTCAAATAAGGTAGGACAATTAGAGACACAGACAGGGAAAAAGTTTGGAGTTTAGATAGGAGGACAGTTAGAGACACAGATAGTGGGACAGTTAGGGACTCAAATGGTGGGACAATTAGAGACACAGACAGGGAAAAAGTTTGGAGTTTAGATAGGAGGACAGTTAGAGACACGGATAGTGGGACAATTGAGGACCCTTTTTTTAAAAAATCGCCATTTGCATATTTCAAAATTTTAAAGGAGAGATTTTTTTGTGAATTTACATCTAGGTGCGTGAATGATTATTAAAAATTATTCTTAACCTTAAAAGCAATGTGTACTATATATTTTTTATTTGATTTATTTTTATCCTTTTAAAAAATAATTACAGTTTTGAAAAAACTTGCACTTGAGCGAATTGCGTGTTTTGAAAAACTGTCCACAATTGGGAGTTTAGACAAGGGGACAGTTATAGACTCAGATATTTGGACAGTTAGGGACACAGATAAAGGACTGAGATAACGGACAGTTTGGGGTCCAGATAGGGGGACAGGGGGCTAAGAGCACAGGAGTCCCTACTGCTCCCAGTCGTCTGGAGCCAGTGAGACTATGGCATCCCCAATTGGGGAATATTGTGAGGCTGAAGGTATTGGGGAGGGGGACGAGAAGGGGAAGAAACCTGGTCACCAAACACGGCTAAAAGCCATTTCAAGCAACGTTTCAATTCTGAATGGTGGTCTTTCATCAGGGTGATACTGAAAGTATCTTCCACTCTGAAATGTGCGCAAATATACTATATATTATTTTTAAATTAATTAATTGTGAAATAGCACAAATTAATTAAATAAAATTACGCCGGAATTTGAACCCGCGACCTTTGGATTCGTAGTCGCGAGCCTTATCCCTCGACTATGGAGGTCGTCGATTTGCACCAAATTGGCTAGAAACTAGAGTTCAAATAGGGTCCGAGTTTGATGAAAACCAGTTAGGCAGGAGTGAGATGACACCAGGAAACCCGGAGGTGCTCCGAAAAACTAGCATGAATTACAAACACATATTTTGCAGTACTGTAGATAGCTTTAATAAATTTTACACATACATATATTTATGACAAAAAAAATACTGTAACTACATATGTACATATACATAGTATGATAGGTTAAAAAAAAATTTAAAATTCATGAAAAATAATATATTTTATAAATCGTCCATATTTTTTAATTAATTTTAAAGGGTTGATGCCAGTTTATAATTTATTCACTTGGCGAGGCAATAATAATATTATTCTATCTTGTCATTGCGTCATGTGCAAACATATTTATTTTATTCAATTTATTTTTTATAACTTATTGAAGTTTGTAAACCTCATTGTAATATTTAATCATTGAAGAAGATAATATTAATACATCCCAAATGAACCACAAAACCCAAAAAACAACAGAAATTAAAAGATTTCAGTCGCATCTGGGACTCGAACCCAGGACCTCTACCTATCCGGGGTAACCTCTTAACCAACTTGGCTAATGAGACCAGTTCAATTTACGCCATTTACACCGATATGATACTTCAAGTTCAAGATTTGTTAATATTATCCTCCATTTTTATAAATCCCATATTATTGGCTGCTATCATTATGATGATTGCAAAGTTTCATCCCAAA